>JAOYRU010001920.1:22500-34517 GCA_026315105.1 Locusta migratoria | reverse complement strand
TTTCGTCCATAATACGGTCTTGAAAAACAAAGGCGTCCAGTGGATACGATGAAATAACAACAACGTTACTTAACGCGTGTTCCTGTGGACGTAGCACAATCTAGGTTATTTGTGTAACCCGTCTGTTATAACGGGAACATTTCCTGATTGGCTAACATATGCAGGTATTAAACCTCCCGTCAAGAAGGGGGATGCAGAGATACCATCAAACTACAGACCCATTTCACTTTTGCCAGCATTCTCAAACATTATAGAAAAGGTAATGTGCAGGCGGCTTCCCACCCACTTCACCACAAATGGCATATTGTCTAGATCACGGTTTGGATGTCTGAAAGGTTCCGATATTGAGAAGGCTATTTACACCTTCAGTGCGAACGTACGTAACTCATTAGATGATACATTGCAAGCAGCAGGTATTTTCTGTGAGTTGTCAAAGGCATTTGATTGTGTGCACCATAACATCCTTTTCGGTACATTAGGATTCTATGGGGTCACGGGAAACGCTGCCAAATGGTTCGCGTCGTACCTCACTAACAGGAATCGAAGGGTGTCGGTGCAAGCGACTAGTGAATTAGGCCAACAGTCATCATCGGGTTGGGACGCAACTACATGTGGTGTCCCACAGGGACCCATCTTAGGGCCATTGCCTTTTCCTGTGTACGTTAATGATCTCTCATCGGTTACACTACCAGAGGCAGAGTTCGGTTTGTCTGCAGATGATACACGTATTGCAATAGAGAGTACGTCACGTATAGTGATAGAAACGTCTGCTAATGATAATTTCATGTACATTACTACATGGTTTAAATCCAACTCATCGTCATTACACTTTGCAAAGACGCACTACCTGCCGTTCAGGACATGTAAGAGATTTCCTTACAGCATATGCATTGAATATGAAGAAGAGCAGATACAAGAGGCTGACAGAATTAAATGCCTGGGATTACGGCTTGGTAATACATTTAGTTGGGAGGAGCACGCCACAGAACCGCAGAAACGACCCAACAACTCTGTATTTCCAATACGGGTGTTCTCAGACATAGGAGACATACAAATACCAAAGCCTGCATACTTTGCTTACTTTCATTCCTTAATGTCATATGGTATAATAATTGTGGGGTAACCCTTCGGGTCGGTCACAAGTCTTCAGAGCCCAAAAACGTGTAATACGTATTTTTTGTGGCGTACATTCACGGACGTCCTGTAGAAGCCTCTTCAAACAACTGGGTATATTACCTACCGCCTCTCAGTGTATTTATTCCTTAATGACATCTGTCATAAATAATATATCCCTTTTCCCAACAAGCAGCTCGGTTCACACATACAATACTAGAAACAACAATGGTCCACACAAGGATCTAAAAGCACCTACTTCGGTTCACAAAGGGGTCCACTACTCAGGAACACACATTTCCAATACTTTACCATCAGGTACGAACACTTTAGCCACAAATAAAGGTCGGTTGAAGAGGAACCTAAACGACCTTCTAGTGGCCACCTCCTTCTACTCCGTTAGTGACTTTCTACCTTGTACCACGTGCTGCATGCACCCATACTATATTAGTACTATTATATGATCACAAAAAAAACCCTAAAAGAAGAACCTTAAACAATTATGTATCTGTATTTACATTGTTAGTATTATTTGTTATGCAACCTGTACATTGTGTTTCTTGACATGTTCCACATCCACGGGGATCCCCTCAATTTGGGTCTACGGAACAAATAATTAATCTCATCTGATCTGCAAACGTGTGTACCTGGTATAGTGTTGCAGCCTGGCTATGAACGTGTGCGATTGGCACATCTACGGAGGGAGGTGGTTTGACGTTAGAGGCCATGGAAGAGCCCAATCAGTAACGTGCGGGGACACGCATTACACGCATTGCACTGCAGCGGTACGCCACCTCACGGTGGAGTGCTGTGCAGGCAGAACGTGACGCAACGGCTCGACGGGCAGGTACCTTTCGCGATCGATCCACCGGCGGCTGGCGTTTGGCTGTACATGGGATGTTAATGATGTGGTACCCGCTCGCAGAACAGTGGACGGCGGTTCGTCGACATGGGACTACGGGCCGTGTAGCACACAGTACGGTGCGGTCGGCGACGTGGCACACGTCGGATGGGAATGTTACGTACGTCACACGCCTCGGACGTCTGGACGTGTACACGGGCGTCGCCTGCGGGATCTATGGCCGGTAAACGGCAATGTTGTGGAATACGTGTGTACACACGACCGGCGGGCTACACGACATGTCGCCATTCACTCTCACCCATCACCGATGCCATCCATTGTTGCGGTGATTCACCGCGGCTGCCACAGACATTACGGGCGGCGGGAGGATAGGGCAGACCCATTACTACACATTCATACGCGCCAATGTACGTGCTGGGTGGGGCCGTATTTGTACATGTACGGTACGCGCACGTCACATACACGTACCTGCATGTACGTGATTGCGGCCACCTCAGACACACTACCGTACAGCCCCCGTCTGCTACATGCTATCGCTATGTCGTACAACGCAAGGGTGTCCTCCGTCGTGCGCAACCGGTTGACAGTGTTGTTCGTAACGGTTCCCGTCTCGCACGTTCATCGACAACTGTCGCCCCATGCCGCAATGATGTCCAAATACCAGGCCTTCCCCGATAATATCGGGGGCAGGACAACGTGTCGGTGCACGGGCCCGCTATTGTTCTGAACACCGACCACCGGTACAGGGACAACGCGCACCGACATGGTTCGGCCCACGGTTCCAAAATGGCTGTCGACCGGCTCTTGGCGGACATCCTCCGTGCACATTACACCTCACGCGATACCTCCCGCCATGGGGTGTCCACGCACATGCTACCGTGGCATTTGCGCCCGTCTGCTCTACCGCTGTACCTTTCTCCCCACGATGGGACCCTTTTGTTCGCGGGCTCCTGGGGCATGCGCAACGGTTCGTGTTTACGATGCGCGGTACCCGGTCGGGCGTACAAACGACACATTGCATGTGCAGCGGGTGGAATACCCGTCACGGCCTGCGGATCATGTATCTTTCCCCGGTTACGGGGCACACGTGCGACGGCCTATCCGGTATCGGCAAATGTCACCATACTCTTTGTCCCGGGCGGTTAATGTTATTCGCATTATGCTCCTCGGTCCGGGGTCTGCTTTGATGCAGCTCTCCACCCTAGTCTCTGTCCTGAGCAGGCCTTTTCATCTCCTCATGGGAACGGCAACCCACATCCACGTGAATCGGCATACTATACGCGTCCTCTCGGTCTCCCTCTGCGATTTGTACCCCCACACACCTCCCCCCGGTGCTACATGTACGATTCCTCGATGTCTGCGATCCCCTCTTTTGGCCACGGGTCTGTCCAGTACCTCTTCATTGGTTATGCGAGCTACCCACCTAATCATTGGCATTCTTCTGTGGCACCACATCTCAAACGCCTCTAATCTCCCGCTGTCCGCACCGCCTGTCGTCCACGTGTCACGTCCGTACAAGGCACCTCTCCGCTCAAATGCTTTCCGAAAAGACCTCCTCATACGCACATTACTGTTCGGAGTTAGCACATTTCTCGTCTTCCCGGAATGCTTTCCCTCCCGTCGCCATTCTGCATTTTATGTCCTCTGTACCGCGACCATCGCCCGTTATTTCCCTACCCACGTCACAAAACGCATCTACCGCCGACATTGTATCGTTCCCCACTCTACCTCCTTCGGCATCGCCTGATCCTCGACGACCGCACTTCCATTACTTTTGTTTTGCTCTTGTCAATGTCCATTGTATACATTCCCCGCAACACACTGTCCATTCCATTCAACCGCTCTTCCAGGTCCTTTGCTGTCTCTGGCAGCATTACACTGCCATCGGCAACACGCAATGTTGTCCTGTCGTCCCCCTGAACGTTACTCCCCATCCCAAAGCCGTCCGTGCTTTCCTTCACCGCCTGCACACTGAAAAGCATCGGAGATAGGCTAGCACCCTGCCTCACGCCCTTCCCAACTGATGCTTCCCTCCCATGCCCGTCGCGTCGTACAACTGCGGTCTGGCGTTTGTACACGTATTTCCCTCGGGCGGTTACCATACGAATGTTCACATGACCTCTACAACTGTGGTGTATGTACACAGGGCCGCAAAATGACGGTGTGCCTGTCTCGGACACGCGGTGCCGCGTGTGCAGTAACGCGCAAATGACCTTCCACATCACCGCGTCTATCCGCCGACGTACGGTGTGCACGGCGACACGTCACGACGGCTTCCGGTGGACCTCCTGCGACCTAGTTACTACTATGTTTGCACCACTGGGCGGACACTCGTGAGGAGCCCGCCAACCTTTGCGGTACGTTTGTGTACCTTCTCGGCGGCATTTATGCGCACCTGTTTCCCTTTCGTACACGGACCTCCGCACCAATTGCATGTCTGTCTCGACATGTACGCCTTCCCGACGCAGGGGTGCCAACGTCGCAGGTCCGGCACCCTCCGCCCTCGTGTCGCTGGCGACGTCGGCCGTGAACCGGGTGCGGGCCACCCCCCCCGCCGCGCCACGCGAGTGTCGCCCAACGCGATCGGGCGCGCCCCTGCGCTCCGGGGCGGCGCCTCCTCGTTCGCCCGTCGCAATTGGTCTCTACGTGGCGGCGTCACCGCCGTCCCCGCCATTAACCCGCCGGCTCCTCGGCGCGGTGCCGCCATCTGCCGGCCGCACGACGGCCGCCCGCCTCCCGCCGTGCCCCTCGCCGGCGCCACCTATCGGCGGTTCCGCGCACCCGTCGCCGGCAGCGCCACCTGTCGCGCCCTCGGCGCCGCACACGCTGGCGACGGCCGCGGGCCGCTCCTCCACGGCGCGTCGTCGCCCTGCACCACATCGACGGGCCGGCGGGAGGGCGGAACCGGGATCCTGGTCTCACCCACTCGCGCGTCTGTCTGCGTTCGTTCTGTACGGACGTCCTCCGTTCGTGTACCCGTCCAATGGCCGGTGATGCACCTTGTCGTGCACGCGTATTGCCGACCTTGTGTCGTAATGCACATGTTACCTGTTCTTTTGTGCGTGTGTGTCCGTGCCGCCGCACACCCCCCCCCCCCCCCCCTCCCCCTCTTTTTTTTTTTTTTTTTTTTTTTTTTTTTTTTTTTTTTTTTTTTTTTTTCTTTTTTTGCCGCGCGCGCGCGCCGTTTCGGGGGGTGCTCCCATACGTGTGCCATTTGCCCGCCCGTCTCGCACTGCCGCCGGCCTCCGGCGTTCGGGTTGGCGCTCGCGGACACAAACGGTGGCGGCCGGTCCATTTGTCGCCGCGCGAACACACGTCCGCTCCTCCGGCCGCCGGCTCGCCGTCGCCGGCCCTCCTCCGCCGGGCGACCCCCCGAATTTCGCGCCACGCGCGGGTGGACGGCGGGCCCTGGTCGCCCTCTCATTCCACTGTGGGCACCCCCCGGGACCGCGCCGTGACGCGTTCGCCGCCCTCCCCGACTTTCCCGCTGTCCCTATCCGCTCGGTTCGGTCGGGGGCGGCGGCGCGCGCCCCCCGCCGGCCGCCGGCCGCTCGGACCGCCGCCACTCCGGCCCGGCCCGGCGCAGCGCCACCGGCCCCCGCGGGGCGCACGCGCCGCGCCCGCTGCCGGCCCCGCGCGCCGCCGCGCCGCCGGCCTGGGCGCCTCGGCCGGGCCGCGGCCGGCCGCTGCCCCCGGCGCCCGGTGCCCGTCGGGCGGGCGGCCCCGGCGCGCGGCTGTGCCCCGCACGCGCGCACGTCGCGCCGCCCTCCGCAGGCCGGCGTCGGCTGGTGTGGGGGGCGGGGCGCGGCCGCGGGCGCCGCCCGGCGCGCTGTGACGCGACGTGACGTGACCCGGCCTGGCGTCGCGTCGCGTCACCTGCCCTGCCCTCCGCTAACGTAACCTAGCGTAGCGTCGCCTAACCTAACCTAACCTACCCTACCCTACCCTAACCTAACCTAACCTAACCTAACGTGACCTAACCTAACGCAACGTGACCTAACCTAACCCAACGTAGCCTAACCTAACCCGACCTCACGTAACCTAACCTAACGCAACCCTAACCTACCGTGGCGTACCGTAACCGCGCGTCACCTCGCCACGTCGTTCCTGATCACAGCTACCCGCTGGTGCTATGGTCGGTGTGGCGGCGCTGGTGCTTACCCGGGCGCGCATGCGTACTTATGCCTTTCGTGTGCGTGGCGCGCGACATCGTTCCACCTGCGTCCACGACATCGGTTCGGGGGTTCTCTGTACACGGTTTACATGGTTCTGCAGACTACGACACATCACCACGACATGTGGTGTCCTTCGAGATACTCGTTTGCCTAATTGTACGAACATGGTTCCGATCGCGGTTCTCAATGGCCGGCAACGGGTTCTGCGGGTACGCCGAATAGCATTGTTCCGTGCGGATTATACCGCATGAGGTAATTGCAATAATGGGGTGTCCATTGACATGCTACCGTGGACTGTGCACCCGTTTCCTTCCAACAATTCGACTCGTTTTTGTTTCCTTCCCGAGCGCTGGGGACATGTGCAATGGTTCTTGTCTACGATGGTCGGTACTCGCTCATTGAATGTGCGGCAAATGTACATGTCCCGGGTGAGGGGCACAAATACGACAGCTACTCGGATATCCACCGTGGTAAACGCACGTTTGTTTGTTTTGTTTCGTGCTCTTCGGGCGATTCGATAGCAATGTTCCCATGCACTCTACAAGTGCAGTATATGTACACAGAGGCCCCAAAGACAATGCCGGTTTCCCGACGACAGTGGTGCCAGTGTACAGTGACGTGACGATGCACTCCACATGGCTGCATTTACCTGGTGACGTATACTCTGCACGGACAGATGTTTTTCGGATGTCCTGTAGAACGCTTCGCGAGCTCTGTTTGCGCTATTGGGCACAGAATTCTGTCAAGCCACCTCCAAAACGACTCCAGTTTGTGGTCAATTGCTACTATTTTGCCGGCGAAAATCGACAGGGGTATTTCGATTTTGTACGGGGAACCCCGGAACCTCACAGTGGCGTGTCAATGGAGTCCCCATTATTGCAATTACCGCATGACGTATGGTGTGCACAGTCAAACGTCATTAGGATTACCTGTACAGCTCTTTGGGAGCTACTTCCGACTGTGATCGGAACTATGTGTGTAAACGACGACAACAACAAACACCACAAACAAGCAGGGCACAACAACAGGAACAACCGCAGTAACGGAACCAACAACAAAAGAACAGAAACGGACATGAAAGAAAAACAGACGAACCGAAAACGGGCGGAGAGGACGAGACAAACAACCACTACAGTCTGCGGGAAAGTTCCGTATGTTTGTCGGCGAACTGTTGCAGAGCTATTTACGTTTTGCACCCCGCACCTATCGCGTATCCGTCTAGAACTCCGAAAGGAGAGTACGTTCTCCAAAGGACCAAAGAAAGGGTTGCCAACTTCACAGGACCCACTGAAATGGGTGTGGTGTCGTTGCCCTATCGTTACCGGTTGCTCTCTGGGACGCAACACGCGATTCGTACGATTGCGTGTGACGGTCACCCGGTGGTGCACTTTCCTGCCGAAGTGCGTGGCGACCGGTACGGTGGGCCGGCGGGCGGGCGGCGACGCCGGCCGGCGGGCGGGGGCCGCGCGGCGGCGGTGGGGCGGGCGGCGCGGGCGCGCGCGCCGGCCGCGCGGCGCCGGCGCGCTGCCGCCGAGGCGGCGGCCGGGCGCGGCGCGCGGCGGGCGGGAGGGGCGCGCGGCGGCGCGCGGCCGGCGCGGCTCCCCGCGAGTGGGAGCGGCGGCGGGGCGCGCTGTGCGAAGCGCGGCGCGGCGGCTGCGGCCTGTGTGGGCTGCTCCGCCGCCCGGCGTTCGGCGGCCCGACTCCGGCTGCTGGCTCGGTGGCCCCGGCGGTTCTCGCCGGCGGCTTGTACCGCGGCCGGCGGCCGGTGACTCGGCCGCGCCCGCCCGCTTCTGCACGCCGCCTACGGGGCGGGGCCCCGGCCCCGCCCTTGTGGCGCCGGCGCCGGAGCTTCCGGCCGGCCTCGGCCGTCCGTGTTGCCTCCCGCCGGCAATGCCACGACAGCACGCTCCCGGGCCTCTGCCGGCAGCGGCAAGCTCGGTTGGGAGCACGGGTTTTCTGAACTCGTCTACTCGCCTGTCTCCGGGCGATTGCGCCTCTCTCGGACCCGACCACGTGCTTCGGCCGGCGCCGCGCGCCGCCGGGACCTGAGAGGGTTTCGAGGTGTATCGTGCAGGGGAGCCCCGCCTCCTCCTGGACTCTTCTTCCTGGTGCGAACTGCGTGTTCGCGCGGGCCGCCGGGATGCACTCCCGGCCAGGCCTCGCTGCTACGCTATGCAAGCAAGGCAGCTCCCTGGTTGATCCTGCCAGTAGTCATATGCTTGTCTCAAAGATTAAGCCATGCATGTCTCAGTACAAGCCGCATTAAGGTGAAACCGCGAATGGCTCATTAAATCAGTTATGGTTCCTTAGATCGTACCCACGTTACTTGGATAACTGTGGTAATTCTAGAGCTAATACATGCAAACAGAGTCCCGACCAGAGATGGAAGGGACGCTTTTATTAGATCAAAACCAATCGGTCGGCTCGTCCGGTCCGTTTGCCTTGGTGACTCTGAATAACTTTGGGCTGATCGCACGGTCTCCGTACCGGCGACGCATCTTTCAAATGTCTGCCTTATCAACTGTCGATGGTAGGTTCTGCGCCTACCATGGTTGTAACGGGTAACGGGGAATCAGGGTTCGATTCCGGAGAGGGAGCCTGAGAAACGGCTACCACATCCAAGGAAGGCAGCAGGCGCGCAAATTACCCACTCCCGGCACGGGGAGGTAGTGACGAAAAATAACGATACGGGACTCATCCGAGGCCCCGTAATCGGAATGAGTACACTTTAAATCCTTTAACGAGTATCTATTGGAGGGCAAGTCTGGTGCCAGCAGCCGCGGTAATTCCAGCTCCAATAGCGTATATTAAAGTTGTTGCGGTTAAAAAGCTCGTAGTTGGATTTGTGTCCCACGCTGTTGGTTCACCGCCCGTCGGTGTTTAACTGGCATGTATCGTGGGACGTCCTGCCGGTGGGGCGAGCCGAAGGCGCGCGGCCGCCTCGTGCGTGCCCGTGCGTCCCGAGGCGGACCCCGTTGAAATCCTACCGCGGTGCTCTTTACCGAGTGTCGAGGTGGGCCGGCACGTTTACTTTGAACAAATTAGAGTGCTTAAAGCAGGCAAGCCCGCCTGAATACTGTGTGCATGGAATAATGGAATAGGACCTCGGTTCTATTTTGTTGGTTTTCGGAACCCGAGGTAATGATTAATAGGGACAGGCGGGGGCATTCGTATTGCGACGTTAGAGGTGAAATTCTTGGATCGTCGCAAGACGAACAGAAGCGAAAGCATTTGCCAAGTATGTTTTCATTAATCAAGAACGAAAGTTAGAGGTTCGAAGGCGATCAGATACCGCCCTAGTTCTAACCATAAACGATGCCAGCCAGCGATCCGCCGCAGTTCCTCCGATGACTCGGCGGGCAGCCTCCGGGAAACCAAAGCTTTTGGGTTCCGGGGGAAGTATGGTTGCAAAGCTGAAACTTAAAGGAATTGACGGAAGGGCACCACCAGGAGTGGAGCCTGCGGCTTAATTTGACTCAACACGGGAAACCTCACCAGGCCCGGACACCGGAAGGATTGACAGATTGATAGCTCTTTCTTGATTCGGTGGGTGGTGGTGCATGGCCGTTCTTAGTTGGTGGAGCGATTTGTCTGGTTAATTCCGATAACGAACGAGACTCTAGCCTGCTAACTAGTCGCGTGACATCCTTCGTGCTGTCAGCGATTACTTTTCTTCTTAGAGGGACAGGCGGCTTCTAGCCGCACGAGATTGAGCAATAACAGGTCTGTGATGCCCTTAGATGTTCTGGGCCGCACGCGCGCTACACTGAAGGAATCAGCGTGTCTTCCTAGGCCGAAAGGTCGGGGTAACCCGCTGAACCTCCTTCGTGCTAGGGATTGGGGCTTGCAATTGTTCCCCATGAACGAGGAATTCCCAGTAAGCGCGAGTCATAAGCTCGCGTTGATTACGTCCCTGCCCTTTGTACACACCGCCCGTCGCTACTACCGATTGAATGATTTAGTGAGGTCTTCGGACTGGTACGCGGCATCGACTCTGTCGTTGCCGATGCTACCGGAAAGATGACCAAACTTGATCATTTAGAGGAAGTAAAAGTCGTAACAAGGTTTCCGTAGGTGAACCTGCGGAAGGATCATTACCGACTTGACTGCATGTCTTGCGATGTGCGTGTCTTGTCGCGCATACAGACACTGCGCCTCCTGGGCGCGCGCCGCGTGCGGGACCACGCGCACGTCTCAAAACTAACTGCTGAGCTGGTGTACGAGCGCTGAAGCTCCGGAGGCGGGAGGCCCGCGGCACCTGGCGCCCGGCGCCGGTTTTGAATGACTTTCGCCCGAGTGCCTCTCTGCTCCGGTGTGGAGCCGTACGACGAATGTGGAATGGAACAGGGGCCGTCAAACGCCCCGGTCCCGCCTATGCAAACAGTTGCGCACGCAACGAACAGACAAAAATTGTGAAAAAGATCACCCAGGACGGTGGATCACTCGGCTCGTGGGTCGATGAAGAACGCAGCAAATTGCGCGTCGACATGTGAACTGCAGGACACATGAACATCGACGTTTCGAACGCACATTGCGGTCCATGGATTCCGTTCCCGGGCCACGTCTGGCTGAGGGTCGGCTACGTATACTGAAGCCGGCAGGCGTTTCGGCGCCCGCCTCGCTTCGGAGACTTGGGAGCGTCGTGTCGGGGCGCGAGCCTCGGCGCGTCTCCTGAAATGCGCGTAGCGCGCCGCGCCCGTCGCCCGGTCGGTTCGCATACCGGTACTGTGTCTCGGTAGCGTGCACAGCCGACTGGTCGCACGTGGCGCAGCCTCTCAAACAACGACCTCAGAGCAGGCGAGACTACCCGCTGAATTTAAGCATATTACTAAGCGGAGGAAAAGAAACTAACAAGGATTCCCCCAGTAGCGGCGAGCGAACAGGGAAGAGTCCAGCACCGAACCCCGCAGGCTGCCGCCTGTCGTGGCATGTGGTGTTTGGGAGGGTCCACTACCCCGACGCCTCGCGCCGAGTCCAAGTCCAACTTGAATGAGGCCACGGCCCGTAGAGGGTGCCAGGCCCGTAGCGGCCGGTGCGAGCGTCGGCGGGACCTCTCCTTCGAGTCGGGTTGCTTGAGAGTGCAGCTCCAAGTGGGTGGTAAACTCCATCTGAGACTAAATATGACCACGAGACCGATAGCGAACAAGTACCGTGAGGGAAAGTTGAAAAGAACTTTGAAGAGAGAGTTCAAAAGTACGTGAAACCGTTCTGGGGTAAACGTGAGAAGTCCGAAAGGTCGAACGGGTGAGATTCACGCCCATCCGGCCACTGGCCCCCGCCCTCGGCAGATGGGGCCGGCCGCCCGCGCGGAGCAATCCGCGGCGGGGTCGTGTCCGGTTGCCTTTCCACTCGCCGCGGGGTGGGGCCGTTCCAGTGTGCGGTGGGCCGCACTTCTCCCCTAGTAGGACGTCGCGACCCGCTGGGTGCCGGCCTACGGCCCGGGTGCGCAGCCTGTCCTTCCGCGGGCCTCGGTTCGCGTCTGTTGGGCAGAGCCCCGGTGTCCCGGCTGGCTGCTCGGCGGTACATCTGGAGGAGTCGATTCGCCCTTCGGGGCGCCCGGGCTCCCGGCAAGCGCGCGCGGTTCTTCCCGGATGACGGACCTACCTGGCCCGGCCCCGGACCCGCGCCGCTGTTGGCTCGGGATGCTCTCGGGCGGAATAATCGCTCCCGTCAGCGGCGCTTCAGCTTTGGACAATTTCACGACCCGTCTTGAAACACGGACCAAGGAGTCTAACATGTGCGCGAGTCATTGGGCTGTACGAAACCTAAAGGCGTAATGAAAGTGAAGGTCTCGCCTTGCGCGGGCCGAGGGAGGATGGGGCTTCCCCGCCCTTAACGGGGCGGCGGCCTCCGCACTCCCGGGGCGT
>JAOYRU010001920.1:5000-17500 GCA_026315105.1 Locusta migratoria | reverse complement strand
CACGTCACCACACGGAATTTCGTCCATAATACGGTCTTGAAAAACAAAGGCGTCCAGTGGATACGATGAAATAACAACAACGTTACTTAACGCGTGTTCCTGTGGACGTAGCACAATCTTAGGTTATTTGTGTAACCCGTCTGTTATAACGGGAACATTTCCTGATTGGCTAACATATGCAGGTATTAAACCTCCCGTCAAGAAGGGGGATGCAGAGATACCATCAAACTACAGACCCATTTCACTTTTGCCAGCATTCTCAAACATTATAGAAAAGGTAATGTGCAGGCGGCTTCCCACCCACTTCACCACAAATGGCATATTGTCTAGATCACGGTTTGGATGTCTGAAAGGTTCCGATATTGAGAAGGCTATTTACACCTTCAGTGCGAACGTACGTAACTCATTAGATGATACATTGCAAGCAGCAGGTATTTTCTGTGAGTTGTCAAAGGCATTTGATTGTGTGCACCATAACATCCTTTTCGGTACATTAGGATTCTATGGGGTCACGGGAAACGCTGCCAAATGGTTCGCGTCGTACCTCACTAACAGGAATCGAAGGGTGTCGGTGCAAGCGACTAGTGAATTAGGCCAACAGTCATCATCGGGTTGGGACGCAACTACATGTGGTGTCCCACAGGGACCCATCTTAGGGCCATTGCCTTTTCCTGTGTACGTTAATGATCTCTCATCGGTTACACTACCAGAGGCAGAGTTCGGTTTGTCTGCAGATGATACACGTATTGCAATAGAGAGTACGTCACGTATAGTGATAGAAACGTCTGCTAATGATAATTTCATGTACATTACTACATGGTTTAAATCCAACTCATCGTCATTACACTTTGCAAAGACGCACTACCTGCCGTTCAGGACATGTAAGAGATTTCCTTACAGCATATGCATTGAATATGAAGAAGAGCAGATACAAGAGGCTGACAGAATTAAATGCCTGGGATTACGGCTTGGTAATACATTTAGTTGGGAGGAGCACGCCACAGAACCGCAGAAACGACCCAACAACTCTGTATTTCCAATACGGGTGTTCTCAGACATAGGAGACATACAAATACCAAAGCCTGCATACTTTGCTTACTTTCATTCCTTAATGTCATATGGTATAATAATTGTGGGGTAACCCTTCGGGTCGGTCACAAGTCTTCAGAGCCCAAAAACGTGTAATACGTATTTTTTGTGGCGTACATTCACGGACGTCCTGTAGAAGCCTCTTCAAACAACTGGGTATATTACCTACCGCCTCTCAGTGTATTTATTCCTTAATGACATCTGTCATAAATAATATATCCCTTTTCCCAACAAGCAGCTCGGTTCACACATACAATACTAGAAACAACAATGGTCCACACAAGGATCTAAAAGCACCTACTTCGGTTCACAAAGGGGTCCACTACTCAGGAACACACATTTCCAATACTTTACCATCAGGTACGAACACTTTAGCCACAAATAAAGGTCGGTTGAAGAGGAACCTAAACGACCTTCTAGTGGCCACCTCCTTCTACTCCGTTAGTGACTTTCTACCTTGTACCACGTGCTGCATGCACCCATACTATATTAGTACTATTATATGATCACAAAAAAACCCTAAAAGAAGAACCTTAAACAATTATGTATCTGTATTTACATTGTTAGTATTATTTGTTATGCAACCTGTACATTGTGTTTCTTGACATGTTCCACATCCACGGGGGTCCCCTCAATTTGGGTCTACGGAACAAATAATTAATCTCATCTGATCTGCAAACGTGTGTACCTGGTATAGTGTTGCAGCCTGGCTATGAACGTGTGCGATTGGCACATCTACGGAGGGAGGTGGTTTGACGTTAGAGGCCATGGAAGAGCCCAATCAGTAACGTGCGGGGACACGCATTACACGCATTGCACTGCAGCGGTACGCCACCTCACGGTGGAGTGCTGTGCAGGCAGAACGTGACGCAACGGCTCGACGGGCAGGTACCTTTCGCGATCGATCCACCGGCGGCTGGCGTTTGGCTGTACATGGGATGTTAATGATGTGGTACCCGCTCGCAGAACAGTGGACGGCGGTTCGTCGACATGGGACTACGGGCCGTGTAGCACACAGTACGGTGCGGTCGGCGACGTGGCACACGTCGGATGGGAATGTTACGTACGTCACACGCCTCGGACGTCTGGACGTGTACACGGGCGTCGCCTGCGGGATCTATGGCCGGTAAACGGCAATGTTGTGGAATACGTGTGTACACACGACCGGCGGGCTACACGACATGTCGCCATTCACTCTCACCCATCACCGATGCCATCCATTGTTGCGGTGATTCACCGCGGCTGCCACAGACATTACGGGCGGCGGGAGGATAGGGCAGACCCATTACTACACATTCATACGCGCCAATGTACGTGCTGGGTGGGGCCGTATTTGTACATGTACGGTACGCGCACGTCACATACACGTACCTGCATGTACGTGATTGCGGCCACCTCAGACACACTACCGTACAGCCCCCGTCTGCTACATGCTATCGCTATGTCGTACAACGCAAGGGTGTCCTCCGTCGTGCGCAACCGGTTGACAGTGTTGTTCGTAACGGTTCCCGTCTCGCACGTTCATCGACAACTGTCGCCCCATGCCGCAATGATGTCCAAATACCAGGCCTTCCCCGATAATATCGGGGGCAGGACAACGTGTCGGTGCACGGGCCCGCTATTGTTCTGAACACCGACCACCGGTACAGGGACAACGCGCACCGACATGGTTCGGCCCACGGTTCCAAAATGGCTGTCGACCGGCTCTTGGCGGACATCCTCCGTGCACATTACACCTCACGCGATACCTCCCGCCATGGGGTGTCCACGCACATGCTACCGTGGCATTTGCGCCCGTCTGCTCTACCGCTGTACCTTTCTCCCCACGATGGGACCCTTTTGTTCGCGGGCTCCTGGGGCATGCGCAACGGTTCGTGTTTACGATGCGCGGTACCCGGTCGGGCGTACAAACGACACATTGCATGTGCAGCGGGTGGAATACCCGTCACGGCCTGCGGATCATGTATCTTTCCCGGTTACGGGGCACACGTGCGACGGCCTATCCGGTATCGGCAAATGTCACCATACTCTTTGTCCCGGGCGGTTAATGTTATTCGCATTATGCTCCTCGGTCCGGGGTCTGCTTTGATGCAGCTCTCCACCCTAGTCTCTGTCCTGAGCAGGCCTTTTCATCTCCTCATGGGAACGGCAACCCACATCCACGTGAATCGGCATACTATACGCGTCTCTCGGTCTCCCTCTGCGATTTGTACCCCCACACACCTCCCCCCGGTGCTACATGTACGATTCCTCGATGTCTGCGATCCCCTCTTTTGGCCACGGGTCTGTCCAGTACCTCTTCATTGGTTATGCGAGCTACCCACCTAATCATTGGCATTCTTCTGTGGCACCACATCTCAAACGCCTCTAATCTCCCGCTGTCCGCACCGCCTGTCGTCCACGTGTCACGTCCGTACAAGGCACCTCTCCGCTCAAATGCTTTCCGAAAAGACCTCCTCATACGCACATTACTGTTCGGAGTTAGCACATTTCTCGTCTTCCCGGAATGCTTTCCCTCCCGTCGCCATTCTGCATTTTATGTCCTCTGTACCGCGACCATCGCCCGTTATTTCCCTACCCACGTCACAAAACGCATCTACCGCCGACATTGTATCGTTCCCCACTCTACCTCCTTCGGCATCGCCTGATCCTCGACGACCGCACTTCCATTACTTTTGTTTTGCTCTTGTCAATGTCCATTGTATACATTCCCCGCAACACACTGTCCATTCCATTCAACCGCTCTTCCAGGTCCTTTGCTGTCTCTGGCAGCATTACACTGCCATCGGCAACACGCAATGTTGTCCTGTCGTCCCCCTGAACGTTACTCCCCATCCCAAAGCCGTCCGTGCTTTCCTTCACCGCCTGCACACTGAAAAGCATCGGAGATAGGCTAGCACCCTGCCTCACGCCCTTCCCAACTGATGCTTCCCTCCCATGCCCGTCGCGTCGTACAACTGCGGTCTGGCGTTTGTACACGTATTTCCCTCGGGCGGTTACCATACGAATGTTCACATGACCTCTACAACTGTGGTGTATGTACACAGGGCCGCAAAATGACGGTGTGCCTGTCTCGGACACGCGGTGCCGCGTGTGCAGTAACGCGCAAATGACCTTCCACATCACCGCGTCTATCCGCCGACGTACGGTGTGCACGGCGACACGTCACGACGGCTTCCGGTGGACCTCCTTGCGACCTAGTTACTACTATGTTTGCACCACTGGGCGGACACTCGTGAGGAGCCCGCCAACCTTTGCGGTACGTTTGTGTACCTTCTCGGCGGCATTTATGCGCACCTGTTTCCCTTTCGTACACGGACCTCCGCACCAATTGCATGTCTGTCTCGACATGTACGCCTTCCCGACGCAGGGGTGCCAACGTCGCAGGTCCGGCACCCTCCGCCCTCGTGTCGCTGGCGACGTCGGCCGTGAACCGGGTGCGGGCCACCCCCCCCGGCCGCGCCACGCGAGTGTCGCCCAACGCGATCGGGCGCGCCCCTGCGCTCCGGGGCGGCGCCTCCTCGTTCGCCCGTCGCAATTGGTCTCTACGTGGCGGCGTCACCGCCGTCCCCGCCATTAACCCGGCCGGCTCCTCGGCGCGGTGCCGCCATCTGCCGGCCGCACGACGGCCGCCCGCCTCCCGCCGTGCCCTCGCCGGCGCCACCTATCGGCGGTTCCGCGCACCCGTCGCCGGCAGCGCCACCTGTCGCGCCCTCGGCGCCGCACACGCTGGCGACGGCCGCGGGCCGCTCCTCCACGGCGCGTCGTCGCCCTGCACCACATCGACGGGCCGGCGGGAGGGCGGAACCGGGATCCTGGTCTCACCCACTCGCGCGTCTGTCTGCGTTCGTTCTGTACGGACGTCCTCCGTTCGTGTACCCGTCCAATGGCCGGTGATGCACCTTGTCGTGCACGCGTATTGCCGACCTTGTGTCGTAATGCACATGTTACCTGTTCTTTTGTGCGTGTGTGTCCGTGCCGCCGCACACCCCCCCCCCCCCCCCCCTCCCCCTCTTTTTTTTTTTTTTTTTTTTTTTTTTTTTTTTTTTTTTTTTTTTTTTTTTTTCTTTTTTTGCCGCGCGCGCGCGCCGTTTCGGGGGGTGCTCCCATACGTGTGCCATTTGCCCGCCCGTCTCGCACTGCCGCCGGCCTCCGGCGTTCGGGTTGGCGCTCGCGGACACAAACGGTGGCGGCCGGTCCATTTGTCGCCGCGCGAACACACGTCCGCTCCTCCGGCCGCCGGCTCGCCGTCGCCGGCCCTCCTCCGCCGGGCGACCCCCGAATTTCGCGCCACGCGCGGGTGGACGGCGGGCCCTGGTCGCCCTCTCATTCCACTGTGGGCACCCCCCGGGACCGCGCCGTGACGCGTTCGCCGCCCTCCCCGACTTTCCCGCTGTCCCTATCCGCTCGGTTCGGTCGGGGGCGGCGGCGCGCGCCCCCGCCGGCCGCCGGCCGCTCGGACCGCCGCCACTCCGGCCCGGCCCGGCGCAGCGCCACCGGCCCCCGCGGGGCGCACGCGCCGCGCCCGCTGCCGGCCCCGCGCGCCGCCGCGCCGCCGGCCTGGGCGCCTCGGCCGGGCCGCGGCCGGCCGCTGCCCCGGCGCCCGGTGCCCGTCGGGCGGGCGGCCCCGGCGCGCGGCTGTGCCCCGCACGCGCGCACGTCGCGCCGCCCTCCGCAGGCCGGCGTCGGCTGGTGTGGGGGGCGGGGCGCGGCCGCGGGCGCCGCCCGGCGCGCTGTGACGCGACGTGACGTGACCCGGCCTGGCGTCGCGTCGCGTCACCTGCCCTGCCCTCCGCTAACGTAACCTAGCGTAGCGTCGCCTAACCTAACCTAACCTACCCTACCCTACCCTAACCTAACCTAACCTAACCTAACGTGACCTAACCTAACGCAACGTGACCTAACCTAACCCAACGTAGCCTAACCTAACCCGACCTCACGTAACCTAACCTAACGCAACCCTAACCTACCGTGGCGTACCGTAACCGCGCGTCACCTCGCCACGTCGTTCCTGATCACAGCTACCCGCTGGTGCTATGGTCGGTGTGGCGGCGCTGGTGCTTACCCGGGCGCGCATGCGTACTTATGCCTTTCGTGTGCGTGGCGCGCGACATCGTTCCACCTGCGTCCACGACATCGGTTCGGGGGTTCTCTGTACACGGTTTACATGGTTCTGCAGACTACGACACATCACCACGACATGTGGTGTCCTTCGAGATACTCGTTTGCCTAATTGTACGAACATGGTTCCGATCGCGGTTCTCAATGGCCGGCAACGGGTTCTGCGGGTACGCCGAATAGCATTGTTCCGTGCGGATTATACCGCATGAGGTAATTGCAATAATGGGGTGTCCATTGACATGCTACCGTGGACTGTGCACCCGTTTCCTTCCAACAATTCGACTCGTTTTTGTTTCCTTCCCGAGCGCTGGGGACATGTGCAATGGTTCTTGTCTACGATGGTCGGTACTCGCTCATTGAATGTGCGGCAAATGTACATGTCCCGGGTGAGGGGCACAAATACGACAGCTACTCGGATATCCACCGTGGTAAACGCACGTTTGTTTGTTTTGTTTCGTGCTCTTCGGGCGATTCGATAGCAATGTTCCCATGCACTCTACAAGTGCAGTATATGTACACAGAGGCCCCAAAGACAATGCCGGTTTCCCGACGACAGTGGTGCCAGTGTACAGTGACGTGACGATGCACTCCACATGGCTGCATTTACCTGGTGACGTATACTCTGCACGGACAGATGTTTTTCGGATGTCCTGTAGAACGCTTCGCGAGCTCTGTTTGCGCTATTGGGCACAGAATTCTGTCAAGCCACCTCCAAAACGACTCCAGTTTGTGGTCAATTGCTACTATTTTGCCGGCGAAAATCGACAGGGGTATTTCGATTTTGTACGGGGAACCCCGGAACCTCACAGTGGCGTGTCAATGGAGTCCCCATTATTGCAATTACCGCATGACGTATGGTGTGCACAGTCAAACTCATTAGGATTACCTGTACAGCTCTTTGGGAGCTACTTCCGACTGTGATCGGAACTATGTGTGTAAACGACGACAACAACAAACACCACAAACAAGCAGGGCACAACAACAGGAACAACCGCAGTAACGGAACCAACAACAAAAGAACAGAAACGGACATGAAAGAAAAACAGACGAACCGAAAACGGGCGGAGAGGACGAGACAAACAACCACTACAGTCTGCGGGAAAGTTCCGTATGTTTGTCGGCGAACTGTTGCAGAGCTATTTACGTTTTGCACCCCGCACCTATCGCGTATCCGTCTAGAACTCCGAAAGGAGAGTACGTTCTCCAAAGGACCAAAGAAAGGGTTGCCAACTTCACAGGACCCACTGAAATGGGTGTGGTGTCGTTGCCCTATCGTTACCGGTTGCTCTCTGGGACGCAACACGCGATTCGTACGATTGCGTGTGACGGTCACCCGGTGGTGCACTTTCCTGCCGAAGTGCGTGGCGACCGGTACGGTGGGCCGGCGGGCGGGCGGCGACGCCGGCCGGCGGGCGGGGGCCGCGCGGCGGCGGTGGGGCGGGCGGCGCGGGCGCGCGCGCCGGCCGCGCGGCGCCGGCGCGCTGCCGCCGAGGCGGCGGCCGGGCGCGGCGCGCGGCGGGCGGGAGGGGCGCGCGGCGGCGCGCGGCCGGCGCGGCTCCCCGCGAGTGGGAGCGGCGGCGGGGCGCGCTGTGCGAAGCGCGGCGCGGCGGCTGCGGCCTGTGTGGGCTGCTCCGCCGCCCGGCGTTCGGCGGCCCGACTCCGGCTGCTGGCTCGGTGGCCCCGGCGGTTCTCGCCGGCGGCTTGTACCGCGGCCGGCGGCCGGTGACTCGGCCGCGCCCGCCCGCTTCTGCACGCCGCCTACGGGGCGGGGCCCCGGCCCCGCCCTTGTGGCGCCGGCGCCGGAGCTTCCGGCCGGCCTCGGCCGTCCGTGTTGCCTCCCGCCGGCAATGCCACGACAGCACGCTCCCGGGCCTCTGCCGGCAGCGGCAAGCTCGGTTGGGAGCACGGGTTTTCTGAACTCGTCTACTCGCCTGTCTCCGGGCGATTGCGCCTCTCTCGGACCCGACCACGTGCTTCGGCCGGCGCCGCGCGCCGCCGGGACCTGAGAGGGTTTCGAGGTGTATCGTGCAGGGGAGCCCCGCCTCCTCCTGGACTCTTCTTCCTGGTGCGAACTGCGTGTTCGCGCGGGCCGCCGGGATGCACTCCCGGCCAGGCCTCGCTGCTACGCTATGCAAGCAAGGCAGCTCCCTGGTTGATCCTGCCAGTAGTCATATGCTTGTCTCAAAGATTAAGCCATGCATGTCTCAGTACAAGCCGCATTAAGGTGAAACCGCGAATGGCTCATTAAATCAGTTATGGTTCCTTAGATCGTACCCACGTTACTTGGATAACTGTGGTAATTCTAGAGCTAATACATGCAAACAGAGTCCCGACCAGAGATGGAAGGGACGCTTTTATTAGATCAAAACCAATCGGTCGGCTCGTCCGGTCCGTTTGCCTTGGTGACTCTGAATAACTTTGGGCTGATCGCACGGTCTCCGTACCGGCGACGCATCTTTCAAATGTCTGCCTTATCAACTGTCGATGGTAGGTTCTGCGCCTACCATGGTTGTAACGGGTAACGGGGAATCAGGGTTCGATTCCGGAGAGGGAGCCTGAGAAACGGCTACCACATCCAAGGAAGGCAGCAGGCGCGCAAATTACCCACTCCCGGCACGGGGAGGTAGTGACGAAAAATAACGATACGGGACTCATCCGAGGCCCCGTAATCGGAATGAGTACACTTTAAATCCTTTAACGAGTATCTATTGGAGGGCAAGTCTGGTGCCAGCAGCCGCGGTAATTCCAGCTCCAATAGCGTATATTAAAGTTGTTGCGGTTAAAAAGCTCGTAGTTGGATTTGTGTCCCACGCTGTTGGTTCACCGCCCGTCGGTGTTTAACTGGCATGTATCGTGGGACGTCCTGCCGGTGGGGCGAGCCGAAGGCGCGCGGCCGCCTCGTGCGTGCCCGTGCGTCCCGAGGCGGACCCCGTTGAAATCCTACCGCGGTGCTCTTTACCGAGTGTCGAGGTGGGCCGGCACGTTTACTTTGAACAAATTAGAGTGCTTAAAGCAGGCAAGCCCGCCTGAATACTGTGTGCATGGAATAATGGAATAGGACCTCGGTTCTATTTTGTTGGTTTTCGGAACCCGAGGTAATGATTAATAGGGACAGGCGGGGGCATTCGTATTGCGACGTTAGAGGTGAAATTCTTGGATCGTCGCAAGACGAACAGAAGCGAAAGCATTTGCCAAGTATGTTTTCATTAATCAAGAACGAAAGTTAGAGGTTCGAAGGCGATCAGATACCGCCCTAGTTCTAACCATAAACGATGCCAGCCAGCGATCCGCCGCAGTTCCTCCGATGACTCGGCGGGCAGCCTCCGGGAAACCAAAGCTTTTGGGTTCCGGGGGAAGTATGGTTGCAAAGCTGAAACTTAAAGGAATTGACGGAAGGGCACCACCAGGAGTGGAGCCTGCGGCTTAATTTGACTCAACACGGGAAACCTCACCAGGCCCGGACACCGGAAGGATTGACAGATTGATAGCTCTTTCTTGATTCGGTGGGTGGTGGTGCATGGCCGTTCTTAGTTGGTGGAGCGATTTGTCTGGTTAATTCCGATAACGAACGAGACTCTAGCCTGCTAACTAGTCGCGTGACATCCTTCGTGCTGTCAGCGATTACTTTTCTTCTTAGAGGGACAGGCGGCTTCTAGCCGCACGAGATTGAGCAATAACAGGTCTGTGATGCCCTTAGATGTTCTGGGCCGCACGCGCGCTACACTGAAGGAATCAGCGTGTCTTCCTAGGCCGAAAGGTCGGGGTAACCCGCTGAACCTCCTTCGTGCTAGGGATTGGGGCTTGCAATTGTTCCCCATGAACGAGGAATTCCCAGTAAGCGCGAGTCATAAGCTCGCGTTGATTACGTCCCTGCCCTTTGTACACACCGCCCGTCGCTACTACCGATTGAATGATTTAGTGAGGTCTTCGGACTGGTACGCGGCATCGACTCTGTCGTTGCCGATGCTACCGGAAAGATGACCAAACTTGATCATTTAGAGGAAGTAAAAGTCGTAACAAGGTTTCCGTAGGTGAACCTGCGGAAGGATCATTACCGACTTGACTGCATGTCTTGCGATGTGCGTGTCTTGTCGCGCATACAGACACTGCGCCTCCTGGGCGCGCGCCGCGTGCGGGACCACGCGCACGTCTCAAAACTAACTGCTGAGCTGGTGTACGAGCGCTGAAGCTCCGGAGGCGGGAGGCCCGCGGCACCTGGCGCCCGGCGCCGGTTTTGAATGACTTTCGCCCGAGTGCCTCTCTGCTCCGGTGTGGAGCCGTACGACGAATGTGGAATGGAACAGGGGCCGTCAAACGCCCCGGTCCCGCCTATGCAAACAGTTGCGCACGCAACGAACAGACAAAAATTGTGAAAAAGATCACCCAGGACGGTGGATCACTCGGCTCGTGGGTCGATGAAGAACGCAGCAAATTGCGCGTCGACATGTGAACTGCAGGACACATGAACATCGACGTTTCGAACGCACATTGCGGTCCATGGATTCCGTTCCCGGGCCACGTCTGGCTGAGGGTCGGCTACGTATACTGAAGCCGGCAGGCGTTTCGGCGCCCGCCTCGCTTCGGAGACTTGGGAGCGTCGTGTCGGGGCGCGAGCCTCGGCGCGTCTCCTGAAATGCGCGTAGCGCGCCGCGCCCGTCGCCCGGTCGGTTCGCATACCGGTACTGTGTCTCGGTAGCGTGCACAGCCGACTGGTCGCACGTGGCGCAGCCTCTCAAACAACGACCTCAGAGCAGGCGAGACTACCCGCTGAATTTAAGCATATTACTAAGCGGAGGAAAAGAAACTAACAAGGATTCCCCCAGTAGCGGCGAGCGAACAGGGAAGAGTCCAGCACCGAACCCCGCAGGCTGCCGCCTGTCGTGGCATGTGGTGTTTGGGAGGGTCCACTACCCCGACGCCTCGCGCCGAGTCCAAGTCCAACTTGAATGAGGCCACGGCCCGTAGAGGGTGCCAGGCCCGTAGCGGCCGGTGCGAGCGTCGGCGGGACCTCTCCTTCGAGTCGGGTTGCTTGAGAGTGCAGCTCCAAGTGGGTGGTAAACTCCATCTGAGACTAAATATGACCACGAGACCGATAGCGAACAAGTACCGTGAGGGAAAGTTGAAAAGAACTTTGAAGAGAGAGTTCAAAAGTACGTGAAACCGTTCTGGGGTAAACGTGAGAAGTCCGAAAGGTCGAACGGGTGAGATTCACGCCCATCCGGCCACTGGCCCCCGCCCTCGGCAGATGGGGCCGGCCGCCCGCGCGGAGCAATCCGCGGCGGGGTCGTGTCCGGTTGCCTTTCCACTCGCCGCGGGGTGGGGCCGTTCCAGTGTGCGGTGGGCCGCACTTCTCCCCTAGTAGGACGTCGCGACCCGCTGGGTGCCGGCCTACGGCCCGGGTGCGCAGCCTGTCCTTCCGCGGGCCTCGGTTCGCGTCTGTTGGGCAGAGCCCCGGTGTCCCGGCTGGCTGCTCGGCGGTACATCTGGAGGAGTCGATTCGCCCTTCGGGGCGCCCGGGCTCCCGGCAAGCGCGCGCGGTTCTTCCCGGATGACGGACCTACCTGGCCCGGCCCCGGACCCGCGCCGCTGTTGGCTCGGGATGCTCTCGGGCGGAATAATCGCTCCCGTCAGCGGCGCTTCAGCTTTGGACAATTTCACGACCCGTCTTGAAACACGGACCAAGGAGTCTAACATGTGCGCGAGTCATTGGGCTGTACGAAACCTAAAGGCGTAATGAAAGTGAAGGTCTCGCCTTGCGCGGGCCGAGGGAGGATGGGGCTTCCCCGCCCTTAACGGGGCGGCGGCCTCCGCACTCCCGGGGCGTCTCGTCCTCATTGCGAGGTGAGGCGCACCTAGAGCGTACACGTTGGGACCCGAAAGATGGTGAACTATGCCTGGCCAGGACGAAGTCAGGGGAAACCCTGATGGAGGTCCGTAGCGATTCTGACGTGCAAATCGATCGTCGGAGCTGGGTATAGGGGCGAAAGACTAATCGAACCATCTAGTAGCTGGTTCCCTCCGAAGTTTCCCTCAGGATAGCTGGTGCTCGTACGAGTCTCATCCGGTAAAGCGAATGATTAGAGGCCTTGGGGCCGAAACGACCTCAACCTATTCTCAAACTTTAAATGGGTGAGATCTCCGGCTTGCTTGATATGCTGAAGCCGCGAGCAAACGACTCGGATCGGAGTGCCAAGTGGGCCACTTTTGGTAAGCAGAACTGGCGCTGTGGGATGAACCAAACGCCGAGTTAAGGCGCCCGAATCGACGCTCATGGGAAACCATGAAAGGCG
>JAOYRU010001919.1:0-30826 GCA_026315105.1 Locusta migratoria | reverse complement strand
AGCAGGGAGGGGTACAAGAAATGCAATGCTTTCTTTTAATTGCTACCATGCGTGATTGTTAAGCACAGCCTGAGGCTGAGGGCTAGACTTGACCCGAGTGACACTACGCTAACACTTGCTTTTGGCGATAATTTATTACATTTTGACCTTGGTTCATCTGCGAGATACAGTAGAAATAACAGTGCCCTCCACCAAGACTGCGGCATATGAAATTCGTAGTTTACCTAGCAAACTGAAAGCAATAAAATTACGACCCTGCCAGGATTCGAACCTGGAATCTTCTGATCCGTAGTCAGACGCGTTATCCGTTGCGCCACAGGGCCACTGCTCCGATGCCGTTCCCTCAGAACAGTTCACACACTACAGCAATGGGTTCTCTCTGTTGTTCGTCCATAAGAGTGGTCATTGCGTTCTTTCCGCGCCCTTATGGCACCTCTCAAGATAGGGCGCCTTTCTTTCAGCTGTGCGTCCGCGGTGCCCCTGCAGGGCTTAGAGCTGGCCGCACATCTGCGCTCGTTGTGACACAGGAAGCAGAGGGCAAGGCGCACGTATTTCCGTACGTATGCGGTTTTGGCAAATAATGGTAGGTTTATCAATGAGACAAGTAGGAAGCATTGGCAGACAAATTGCCATTGACATGAATTTCTGCCCATTATCGTCAACACAAACCTGATGGAAGGCCAGCAGGCTGTAGCCCCAGTGCGCATTGGTTAGCGCACGGTACTTATAAAGCAGTAGCTGTGAGCAATGCCGGGGTTGTGAGTTCGAGCCTCACCTGGGGCATATTTTTCTTCGTAGTTGCCACCTGTGAAAATGACGCTGACTATAGATTTGAAAGGAATCGCGTACTCAGGTAGAATTAAACTTCACTAAAGGCGTACAATTTACCGTCCTCGGTAGTATAGTGGTTAGTATCCCCCGCCTGTCACGCGGGAGACCGGGGTTCGATTCCCCGCCGGGGAGATAACTTTCAATTTTACCAACTGTCATGATATTTGTCAAATTTAGTGTACGCATAGTACCAAAAGCAACAGTGTGTGGCGCCAACCCGGGGAGGTCGGTCAGCGCAGTTAAAAAACAAAAAATAAATAAATAAAAAATGAATAAAAATAAAAATTAAAATAAAGTAAAGCCAGGGAAAAAAATTAAAAAAGCATCACCTGGAGCTTATTACTCTTTCGTAAGTGCCGGACTGTGAAAATGATTCTGTCGACACATATATTCTCAGGTACAATTAGAACGCACTAAAGCCTCAGCCTGCAGCGTCCTCGGTAGTATAGTGGTTAGTATCCGCGCCTGTCACGCGGGAGACCGGGGTTCGATTCCCCGCCGGGGAGATGCCATTTTTACTTTCGCAAGCTCGCTCAAATAATGCAATCATTGCAAGAAAGAACCTTGAGTTTCTTAGCGGTGTTTCGGTTGCTGCACAATCTTAAAACTTGCTTCATACCGAAACTGGCCTTCGAATTCTTCTCTAAATGGCCAAATTACTTGTAAATAACACTATAATTTTGCCACGCACTTCTGTGCTCGGCCTTGGCGTTTCATGTACGCAACAGCGGCATCTGATGCTGGATCAGTGCACTCCGACCAGCATTGTTGGTTTGGTATCGACGTAATGGAGGGAAAAAGTATTGTTAGCAGAGCGTGGTTTCGATCCACGGACCTCTGGGTTATGGGCCCAGCACGCTTCCACTGCGCCACTCTGCTGGTGTAGCAGGAGGGGTACAAGAAATGCAATGCTTTCTTTTAATTGCTACCATGCGTGATTGTTAAGCACAGCCTGAGGCTGAGGGCTAGACTTGACCCGAGTGACACTACGCTAACACTTGCTTTTGGCGATAATTTATTACATTTTGACCTTGGTTCATCTGCGAGATACAGTAGAAATAACAGTGCCCTCCACCAAGACTGCGGCATATGAAATTCGTAGTTTACCTAGCAAACTGAAAGCAATAAAATTACGACCCTGCCAGGATTCGAACCTGGAATCTTCTGATCCGTAGTCAGACGCGTTATCCGTTGCGCCACAGGGCCACTGCTCCGATGCCGTTCCCTCAGAACAGTTCACACACTACAGCAATGGGTTCTCTCTGTTGTTCGTCCATAAGAGTGGTCATTGCGTTCTTCCGCGCCCTTATGGCACCTCTCAAGATAGGCGCCTTTCTTTCAGCTGTGCGTCCGCGGTGCCCCTGCAGGGCTTAGAGCTGGCCGCACATCTGCGCTCGTTGTGACACAGGAAGCAGAGGGCAAGGCGCACGTATTTCCGTACGTATGCGGTTTTTTGGCAAATAATGGTAGGTTTATCAATGAGGACAAGTAGGAAGCATTGGCAGACGAAATTGCCATTGACATGAATTTCTGCCCATTATCGTCAACACAACTGATGGAAGGCAGCAGGCTGTAGCCCCAGTGGCGCAATTGGTTAGCGCACGGTACTTATAAAGCAGTAGCTGTGAGCAATGCCGGGGTTGTGAGTTCGAGCCTCACCTGGGGCATATTTTTCTTCGTAGTTGCCACCTGTGAAAATGACGCTGACTATAGATTTGAAAGGAATCGCGTACTCAGGTAGAATTAAACTTCACTAAAGGCGTACAATTTACCGTCCTCGGTAGTATAGTGGTTAGTATCCCCGCCTGTCACGCGGGAGACCGGGGTTCGATTCCCCGCCGGGGAGATAACTTTCAATTTTACCAACTGTCATGATATTTGTCAAATTTAGTGTACGCATAGTACCAAAAGCAACAGTGTGTGGCGCCAACCCGGGGGAGGTCGGTCAGCGCAGTTAAAAAACAAAAATAAATAAATAAAAAATGAATAAAAATAAAAATTAAAATAAAGTAAAGCCAGGGAAAAAAATTAAAAAAGCATCACCTGGAGCTTATTACTCTTTCGTAAGTGCCGGACTGTGAAAATGATTCTGTCGACACATATATTCTCAGGTACAATTAGAACGCACTAAAGCCTCAGCCTGCAGCGTCCTCGGTAGTATAGTGGTTAGTATCCGCGCCTGTCACGCGGGAGACCGGGGTTCGATTCCCCGCCGGGGAGATGCCATTTTTACTTTCGCAAGCTCGCTCAAATAATGCAATCATTGCAAGAAAGAACCTTGAGTTTCTTAGCGGTGTTTCGGTTGCTGCACAATCTTAAAACTTGCTTCATAACCGAAACTGGCCTTCGAATTCTTCTCTAAATGGCCAAATTACTTGTAAATACACACTATAATTTTGCCACGCACTTCTGTGCTCGGCCTTGGCGTTTCATGTACGCAACAGCGGCATCTGATGCTGGATCAGTGCACTCCGACCAGCATTGTTGGTTTGGTATCGACGTAATGGAGGGAAAAAGTATTGTTAGCAGAGCGTGGTTTCGATCCACGGACCTCTGGGTTATGGGCCCAGCACGCTTCCACTGCGCCACTCTGCTGGTGTAGCAGGAGGGGTACAAGAAATGCAATGCTTTCTTTTAATTGCTACCATGCGTGATTGTTAAGCACAGCCTGAGGCTGAGGGCTAGACTTGACCCGAGTGACACTACGCTAACACTTGCTTTTGGCGATAATTTATTACATTTTGACCTTGGTTCATCTGCGAGATACAGTAGAAATAACAGTGCCCTCCACCAAGACTGCGGCATATGAAATTCGTAGTTTACCTAGCAAACTGAAAGCAATAAAATTACGACCCTGCCAGGATTCGAACCTGGAATCTTCTGATCCGTAGTCAGACGCGTTATCCGTTGCGCCACAGGGCCACTGCTCCGATGCCGTTCCCTCAGAACAGTTCACACACTACAGCAATGGGTTCTCTCTGTTGTTCGTCCATAAGAGTGGTCATTGCGTTCTTCCGCGCCCTTATGGCACCTCTCAAGATAGGCGCCTTTCTTTCAGCTGTGCGTCCGCGGTGCCCCTGCAGGGCTTAGAGCTGGCCGCACATCTGCGCTCGTTGTGACACAGGAAGCAGAGGGCAAGGCGCACGTATTTCCGTACGTATGCGGTTTTTGGCAAATAATGGTAGGTTTATCAATGAGACAAGTAGGAAGCATTGGCAGACGAAATTGCCATTGACATGAATTTCTGCCCATTATCGTCAACACAACTGATGGAAGGCAGCAGGCTGTAGCCCCAGTGGCGCAATTGGTTAGCGCACGGTACTTATAAAGCAGTAGCTGTGAGCAATGCCGGGGTTGTGAGTTCGAGCCTCACCTGGGGCATATTTTTCTTCGTAGTTGCCACCTGTGAAAATGACGCTGACTATAGATTTGAAAGGAATCGCGTACTCAGGTAGAATTAAACTTCACTAAAGGCGTACAATTTACCGTCCTCGGTAGTATAGTGGTTAGTATCCCCGCCTGTCACGCGGGAGACCGGGGTTCGATTCCCCGCCGGGGAGATAACTTTCAATTTTACCAACTGTCATGATATTTGTCAAATTTAGTGTACGCATAGTACCAAAAGCAACAGTGTGTGGCGCCAACCCGGGGGAGGTCGGTCAGCGCAGTTAAAAAACAAAAAATAAATAAATAAAAAATGAATAAAAATAAAAATTAAAATAAAGTAAAGCCAGGGAAAAAAATTAAAAAAGCATCACCTGGAGCTTATTACTCTTTCGTAAGTGCCGGACTGTGAAAATGATTCTGTCGACACATATATTCTCAGGTACAATTAGAACGCACTAAAGCCTCAGCCTGCAGCGTCCTCGGTAGTATAGTGGTTAGTATCCGCGCCTGTCACGCGGGAGACCGGGGTTCGATTCCCCGCCGGGGAGATGCCATTTTTACTTTCGCAAGCTCGCTCAAATAATGCAATCATTGCAAGAAAGAACCTTGAGTTTCTTAGCGGTGTTTCGGTTGCTGCACAATCTTAAAACTTGCTTCATAACCGAAACTGGCCTTCGAATTCTTCTCTAAATGGCCAAATTACTTGTAAATACACACTATAATTTTGCCACGCACTTCTGTGCTCGGCCTTGGCGTTTCATGTACGCAACAGCGGCATCTGATGCTGGATCAGTGCACTCCGACCAGCATTGTTGGTTTGGTATCGACGTAATGGAGGGAAAAAGTATTGTTAGCAGAGCGTGGTTTCGATCCACGGACCTCTGGGTTATGGGCCCAGCACGCTTCCACTGCGCCACTCTGCTGGTGTAGCAGGAGGGGTACAAGAAATGCAATGCTTTCTTTTAATTGCTACCATGCGTGATTGTTAAGCACAGCCTGAGGCTGAGGGCTAGACTTGACCCGAGTGACACTACGCTAACACTTGCTTTTGGCGATAATTTATTACATTTTGACCTTGGTTCATCTGCGAGATACAGTAGAAATAACAGTGCCCTCCACCAAGACTGCGGCATATGAAATTCGTAGTTTACCTAGCAAACTGAAAGCAATAAAATTACGACCCTGCCAGGATTCGAACCTGGAATCTTCTGATCCGTAGTCAGACGCGTTATCCGTTGCGCCACAGGGCCACTGCTCCGATGCCGTTCCCTCAGAACAGTTCACACACTACAGCAATGGGTTCTCTCTGTTGTTCGTCCATAAGAGTGGTCATTGCGTTCTTCCGCGCCCTTATGGCACCTCTCAAGATAGGCGCCTTTCTTTCAGCTGTGCGTCCGCGGTGCCCCTGCAGGGCTTAGAGCTGGCCGCACATCTGCGCTCGTTGTGACACAGGAAGCAGAGGGCAAGGCGCACGTATTTCCGTACGTATGCGGTTTTTGGCAAATAATGGTAGGTTTATCAATGAGACAAGTAGGAAGCATTGGCAGACGAAATTGCCATTGACATGAATTTCTGCCCATTATCGTCAACACAACTGATGGAAGGCAGCAGGCTGTAGCCCCAGTGGCGCAATTGGTTAGCGCACGGTACTTATAAAGCAGTAGCTGTGAGCAATGCCGGGGTTGTGAGTTCGAGCCTCACCTGGGGCATATTTTTCTTCGTAGTTGCCACCTGTGAAAATGACGCTGACTATAGATTTGAAAGGAATCGCGTACTCAGGTAGAATTAAACTTCACTAAAGGCGTACAATTTACCGTCCTCGGTAGTATAGTGGTTAGTATCCCCGCCTGTCACGCGGGAGACCGGGGTTCGATTCCCCGCCGGGGAGATAACTTTCAATTTTACCAACTGTCATGATATTTGTCAAATTTAGTGTACGCATAGTACCAAAAGCAACAGTGTGTGGCGCCAACCCGGGGGAGGTCGGTCAGCGCAGTTAAAAAACAAAAAATAAATAAATAAAAAATGAATAAAAATAAAAATTAAAATAAAGTAAAGCCAGGGAAAAAAATTAAAAAAGCATCACCTGGAGCTTATTACTCTTTCGTAAGTGCCGGACTGTGAAAATGATTCTGTCGACACATATATTCTCAGGTACAATTAGAACGCACTAAAGCCTCAGCCTGCAGCGTCCTCGGTAGTATAGTGGTTAGTATCCGCGCCTGTCACGCGGGAGACCGGGGTTCGATTCCCCGCCGGGGAGATGCCATTTTTACTTTCGCAAGCTCGCTCAAATAATGCAATCATTGCAAGAAAGAACCTTGAGTTTCTTAGCGGTGTTTCGGTTGCTGCACAATCTTAAAACTTGCTTCATAACCGAAACTGGCCTTCGAATTCTTCTCTAAATGGCCAAATTACTTGTAAATACACACTATAATTTTGCCACGCACTTCTGTGCTCGGCCTTGGCGTTTCATGTACGCAACAGCGGCATCTGATGCTGGATCAGTGCACTCCGACCAGCATTGTTGGTTTGGTATCGACGTAATGGAGGGAAAAAGTATTGTTAGCAGAGCGTGGTTTCGATCCACGGACCTCTGGGTTATGGGCCCAGCACGCTTCCACTGCGCCACTCTGCTGGTGTAGCAGGAGGGGTACAAGAAATGCAATGCTTTCTTTTAATTGCTACCATGCGTGATTGTTAAGCACAGCCTGAGGCTGAGGGCTAGACTTGACCCGAGTGACACTACGCTAACACTTGCTTTTGGCGATAATTTATTACATTTTGACCTTGGTTCATCTGCGAGATACAGTAGAAATAACAGTGCCCTCCACCAAGACTGCGGCATATGAAATTCGTAGTTTACCTAGCAAACTGAAAGCAATAAAATTACGACCCTGCCAGGATTCGAACCTGGAATCTTCTGATCCGTAGTCAGACGCGTTATCCGTTGCGCCACAGGGCCACTGCTCCGATGCCGTTCCCTCAGAACAGTTCACACACTACAGCAATGGGTTCTCTCTGTTGTTCGTCCATAAGAGTGGTCATTGCGTTCTTCCGCGCCCTTATGGCACCTCTCAAGATAGGCGCCTTTCTTTCAGCTGTGCGTCCGCGGTGCCCCTGCAGGGCTTAGAGCTGGCCGCACATCTGCGCTCGTTGTGACACAGGAAGCAGAGGGCAAGGCGCACGTATTTCCGTACGTATGCGGTTTTTGGCAAATAATGGTAGGTTTATCAATGAGACAAGTAGGAAGCATTGGCAGACGAAATTGCCATTGACATGAATTTCTGCCCATTATCGTCAACACAACTGATGGAAGGCAGCAGGCTGTAGCCCCAGTGGCGCAATTGGTTAGCGCACGGTACTTATAAAGCAGTAGCTGTGAGCAATGCCGGGGTTGTGAGTTCGAGCCTCACCTGGGGCATATTTTTCTTCGTAGTTGCCACCTGTGAAAATGACGCTGACTATAGATTTGAAAGGAATCGCGTACTCAGGTAGAATTAAACTTCACTAAAGGCGTACAATTTACCGTCCTCGGTAGTATAGTGGTTAGTATCCCCGCCTGTCACGCGGGAGACCGGGGTTCGATTCCCCGCCGGGAGATAACTTTCAATTTTACCAACTGTCATGATATTTGTCAAATTTAGTGTACGCATAGTACCAAAAGCAACAGTGTGTGGCGCCAACCCGGGGGAGGTCGGTCAGCGCAGTTAAAAAACAAAAAATAAATAAATAAAAAATGAATAAAAATAAAAATTAAAATAAAGTAAAGCCAGGGAAAAAAATTAAAAAAGCATCACCTGGAGCTTATTACTCTTTCGTAAGTGCCGGACTGTGAAAATGATTCTGTCGACACATATATTCTCAGGTACAATTAGAACGCACTAAAGCCTCAGCCTGCAGCGTCCTCGGTAGTATAGTGGTTAGTATCCGCGCCTGTCACGCGGGAGACCGGGGTTCGATTCCCCGCCGGGGAGATGCCATTTTTACTTTCGCAAGCTCGCTCAAATAATGCAATCATTGCAAGAAAGAACCTTGAGTTTCTTAGCGGTGTTTCGGTTGCTGCACAATCTTAAAACTTGCTTCATAACCGAAACTGGCCTTCGAATTCTTCTCTAAATGGCCAAATTACTTGTAAATACACACTATAATTTTGCCACGCACTTCTGTGCTCGGCCTTGGCGTTTCATGTACGCAACAGCGGCATCTGATGCTGGATCAGTGCACTCCGACCAGCATTGTTGGTTTGGTATCGACGTAATGGAGGGAAAAAGTATTGTTAGCAGAGCGTGGTTTCGATCCACGGACCTCTGGGTTATGGGCCCAGCACGCTTCCACTGCGCCACTCTGCTGGTGTAGCAGGAGGGGTACAAGAAATGCAATGCTTTCTTTTAATTGCTACCATGCGTGATTGTTAAGCACAGCCTGAGGCTGAGGGCTAGACTTGACCCGAGTGACACTACGCTAACACTTGCTTTTGGCGATAATTTATTACATTTTGACCTTGGTTCATCTGCGAGATACAGTAGAAATAACAGTGCCCTCCACCAAGACTGCGGCATATGAAATTCGTAGTTTACCTAGCAAACTGAAAGCAATAAAATTACGACCCTGCCAGGATTCGAACCTGGAATCTTCTGATCCGTAGTCAGACGCGTTATCCGTTGCGCCACAGGGCCACTGCTCCGATGCCGTTCCCTCAGAACAGTTCACACACTACAGCAATGGGTTCTCTCTGTTGTTCGTCCATAAGAGTGGTCATTGCGTTCTTCCGCGCCCTTATGGCACCTCTCAAGATAGGCGCCTTTCTTTCAGCTGTGCGTCCGCGGTGCCCCTGCAGGGCTTAGAGCTGGCCGCACATCTGCGCTCGTTGTGACACAGGAAGCAGAGGGCAAGGCGCACGTATTTCCGTACGTATGCGGTTTTTGGCAAATAATGGTAGGTTTATCAATGAGACAAGTAGGAAGCATTGGCAGACGAAATTGCCATTGACATGAATTTCTGCCCATTATCGTCAACACAACTGATGGAAGGCAGCAGGCTGTAGCCCCAGTGGCGCAATTGGTTAGCGCACGGTACTTATAAAGCAGTAGCTGTGAGCAATGCCGGGGTTGTGAGTTCGAGCCTCACCTGGGGCATATTTTTCTTCGTAGTTGCCACCTGTGAAAATGACGCTGACTATAGATTTGAAAGGAATCGCGTACTCAGGTAGAATTAAACTTCACTAAAGGCGTACAATTTACCGTCCTCGGTAGTATAGTGGTTAGTATCCCCGCCTGTCACGCGGGAGACCGGGGTTCGATTCCCCGCCGGGGAGATAACTTTCAATTTTACCAACTGTCATGATATTTGTCAAATTTAGTGTACGCATAGTACCAAAAGCAACAGTGTGTGGCGCCAACCCGGGGGAGGTCGGTCAGCGCAGTTAAAAAACAAAAAATAAATAAATAAAAAATGAATAAAAATAAAAATTAAAATAAAGTAAAGCCAGGGAAAAAAATTAAAAAAGCATCACCTGGAGCTTATTACTCTTTCGTAAGTGCCGGACTGTGAAAATGATTCTGTCGACACATATATTCTCAGGTACAATTAGAACGCACTAAAGCCTCAGCCTGCAGCGTCCTCGGTAGTATAGTGGTTAGTATCCGCGCCTGTCACGCGGGAGACCGGGGTTCGATTCCCCGCCGGGGAGATGCCATTTTTACTTTCGCAAGCTCGCTCAAATAATGCAATCATTGCAAGAAAGAACCTTGAGTTTCTTAGCGGTGTTTCGGTTGCTGCACAATCTTAAAACTTGCTTCATAACCGAAACTGGCCTTCGAATTCTTCTCTAAATGGCCAAATTACTTGTAAATACACACTATAATTTTGCCACGCACTTCTGTGCTCGGCCTTGGCGTTTCATGTACGCAACAGCGGCATCTGATGCTGGATCAGTGCACTCCGACCAGCATTGTTGGTTTGGTATCGACGTAATGGAGGGAAAAAGTATTGTTAGCAGAGCGTGGTTTCGATCCACGGACCTCTGGGTTATGGGCCCAGCACGCTTCCACTGCGCCACTCTGCTGGTGTAGCAGGAGGGGTACAAGAAATGCAATGCTTTCTTTTAATTGCTACCATGCGTGATTGTTAAGCACAGCCTGAGGCTGAGGGCTAGACTTGACCCGAGTGACACTACGCTAACACTTGCTTTTGGCGATAATTTATTACATTTTGACCTTGGTTCATCTGCGAGATACAGTAGAAATAACAGTGCCCTCCACCAAGACTGCGGCATATGAAATTCGTAGTTTACCTAGCAAACTGAAAGCAATAAAATTACGACCCTGCCAGGATTCGAACCTGGAATCTTCTGATCCGTAGTCAGACGCGTTATCCGTTGCGCCACAGGGCCACTGCTCCGATGCCGTTCCCTCAGAACAGTTCACACACTACAGCAATGGGTTCTCTCTGTTGTTCGTCCATAAGAGTGGTCATTGCGTTCTTCCGCGCCCTTATGGCACCTCTCAAGATAGGCGCCTTTCTTTCAGCTGTGCGTCCGCGGTGCCCCTGCAGGGCTTAGAGCTGGCCGCACATCTGCGCTCGTTGTGACACAGGAAGCAGAGGGCAAGGCGCACGTATTTCCGTACGTATGCGGTTTTTGGCAAATAATGGTAGGTTTATCAATGAGACAAGTAGGAAGCATTGGCAGACGAAATTGCCATTGACATGAATTTCTGCCCATTATCGTCAACACAACTGATGGAAGGCAGCAGGCTGTAGCCCCAGTGGCGCAATTGGTTAGCGCACGGTACTTATAAAGCAGTAGCTGTGAGCAATGCCGGGGTTGTGAGTTCGAGCCTCACCTGGGGCATATTTTTCTTCGTAGTTGCCACCTGTGAAAATGACGCTGACTATAGATTTGAAAGGAATCGCGTACTCAGGTAGAATTAAACTTCACTAAAGGCGTACAATTTACCGTCCTCGGTAGTATAGTGGTTAGTATCCCCGCCTGTCACGCGGGAGACCGGGGTTCGATTCCCCGCCGGGGAGATAACTTTCAATTTTACCAACTGTCATGATATTTGTCAAATTTAGTGTACGCATAGTACCAAAAGCAACAGTGTGTGGCGCCAACCCGGGGGAGGTCGGTCAGCGCAGTTAAAAAACAAAAAATAAATAAATAAAAAATGAATAAAAATAAAAATTAAAATAAAGTAAAGCCAGGGAAAAAAATTAAAAAAGCATCACCTGGAGCTTATTACTCTTTCGTAAGTGCCGGACTGTGAAAATGATTCTGTCGACACATATATTCTCAGGTACAATTAGAACGCACTAAAGCCTCAGCCTGCAGCGTCCTCGGTAGTATAGTGGTTAGTATCCGCGCCTGTCACGCGGGAGACCGGGGTTCGATTCCCCGCCGGGGAGATGCCATTTTTACTTTCGCAAGCTCGCTCAAATAATGCAATCATTGCAAGAAAGAACCTTGAGTTTCTTAGCGGTGTTTCGGTTGCTGCACAATCTTAAAACTTGCTTCATAACCGAAACTGGCCTTCGAATTCTTCTCTAAATGGCCAAATTACTTGTAAATACACACTATAATTTTGCCACGCACTTCTGTGCTCGGCCTTGGCGTTTCATGTACGCAACAGCGGCATCTGATGCTGGATCAGTGCACTCCGACCAGCATTGTTGGTTTGGTATCGACGTAATGGAGGGAAAAAGTATTGTTAGCAGAGCGTGGTTTCGATCCACGGACCTCTGGGTTATGGGCCCAGCACGCTTCCACTGCGCCACTCTGCTGGTGTAGCAGGAGGGGTACAAGAAATGCAATGCTTTCTTTTAATTGCTACCATGCGTGATTGTTAAGCACAGCCTGAGGCTGAGGGCTAGACTTGACCCGAGTGACACTACGCTAACACTTGCTTTTGGCGATAATTTATTACATTTTGACCTTGGTTCATCTGCGAGATACAGTAGAAATAACAGTGCCCTCCACCAAGACTGCGGCATATGAAATTCGTAGTTTACCTAGCAAACTGAAAGCAATAAAATTACGACCCTGCCAGGATTCGAACCTGGAATCTTCTGATCCGTAGTCAGACGCGTTATCCGTTGCGCCACAGGGCCACTGCTCCGATGCCGTTCCCTCAGAACAGTTCACACACTACAGCAATGGGTTCTCTCTGTTGTTCGTCCATAAGAGTGGTCATTGCGTTCTTCCGCGCCCTTATGGCACCTCTCAAGATAGGCGCCTTTCTTTCAGCTGTGCGTCCGCGGTGCCCCTGCAGGGCTTAGAGCTGGCCGCACATCTGCGCTCGTTGTGACACAGGAAGCAGAGGGCAAGGCGCACGTATTTCCGTACGTATGCGGTTTTTGGCAAATAATGGTAGGTTTATCAATGAGACAAGTAGGAAGCATTGGCAGACGAAATTGCCATTGACATGAATTTCTGCCCATTATCGTCAACACAACTGATGGAAGGCAGCAGGCTGTAGCCCCAGTGGCGCAATTGGTTAGCGCACGGTACTTATAAAGCAGTAGCTGTGAGCAATGCCGGGGTTGTGAGTTCGAGCCTCACCTGGGGCATATTTTTCTTCGTAGTTGCCACCTGTGAAAATGACGCTGACTATAGATTTGAAAGGAATCGCGTACTCAGGTAGAATTAAACTTCACTAAAGGCGTACAATTTACCGTCCTCGGTAGTATAGTGGTTAGTATCCCCGCCTGTCACGCGGGAGACCGGGGTTCGATTCCCCGCCGGGGAGATAACTTTCAATTTTACCAACTGTCATGATATTTGTCAAATTTAGTGTACGCATAGTACCAAAAGCAACAGTGTGTGGCGCCAACCCGGGGGAGGTCGGTCAGCGCAGTTAAAAAACAAAAAATAAATAAATAAAAAATGAATAAAAATAAAAATTAAAATAAAGTAAAGCCAGGGAAAAAAATTAAAAAAGCATCACCTGGAGCTTATTACTCTTTCGTAAGTGCCGGACTGTGAAAATGATTCTGTCGACACATATATTCTCAGGTACAATTAGAACGCACTAAAGCGTCAGACTGCAGCGTCCTCGGTAGTATAGTGGTTAGTATCCCCGCCTGTCACGCGGGAGACCGGGGTTCGATTCCCCGCCGGGGAGATGCCATTTTTACTTTCGCAAGATCGCTCAAATAACGCAGTCACTGCAAGAAAGAACCTTGAATTTCTTAGCGGTGTTTCAGTTGCTGCTCAATCTTAAAACTTGCTTCATAATCGACACTGGCCTTCCAATTCCTCTCTAAACGACCACATTACTTGTAAATACACACTATAATTTTGCTACCCACTTCTGTGCTCGGCCTTGGCGTTTCACTTACGCAACAGCGGCAATCTGATGCTGGACCAGTGCACTCCGACCAGCATTGTTGGTTTGGTATCGACGTAATGGGGGGAAAAATTATTGTTAGCAGAGCGTGGTTTCGATCCACGGACCTCTGGGTTATGGGCCCAGCACGCTTCCACTGCGCCACTCTGCTGGTGTAGCGTGACAGGTACAAGAAATGCAATGTCTTCTTCTAATTGCTCTCATGCGAGACAATTAAGCAAAGCCTGAGGCTGAGGGCTAGACTCTGCTCGAGCGACGCTACGCCAACACTTGCTTTTGGCGATTTTTTATTACATTTTGACCTTGGTTCATCTGCGAGATACAGTAGAAATGACAGTGCCCTCCACCAAGACTGCGGCATATGAAATTCGTAGTTTACCTAGCAAACTAAAAGCAATAAAATTACGACCCTGCCAGGATTCGAACCTGGAATCTTCTGATCCGTAGTCAGACGCGTTATCCGTTGCGCCACAGGGCCACTGCTTCGATGTCGTTCCCTCAGAACAGTTCACACACTAAAGCAATGGGTTCTCTCTGTTGTTCGTCTATAAGAGTGGTCATTGCGTTCTTCCGCGCCCTTAGGGCACCTCTCTAGATAGGCGCCTTTCTTTCAGCTGTGCGTCCGCGGTGCCCGTGCAGAGCTTAGAGCTGGCCACACATCTGCGCTCGTTGTGACACAGGAAGCAGAGGGCAAGGCGCACGTATTTCCGTACGTATGCAGTTTTTGTCAAATAATGGTAGGTTTATCAATGAGACAAGTATGAAGCATTGGCAGACGAAATTGCCATTGACATGAATTTCTGCCCATTATCGTCAACACAACTGATGGAAGGCAGCAGGCTGTAGCCCCAGTGGCGCAATTGGTTAGCGCACGGTACTTATAAAGCAGTAGCTGTGAGCAATGCCGGGGTTGTGAGTTCGAGCCTCACCTGGGGCATATTTTTCTTCGTAGTTGCCACCTGTGAAAATGACGCTGACTATAGATTTGAAAGGAATCGCGTACTCAGGTAGAATTAAACTTCACTGAAGGCGTACAATTTACCGTCCTCGGTAGTATAGTGGTTAGTATCCCCGCCTGTCACGCGGGAGACCGGGGTTCGATTCCCCGCCGGGGAGACAAGTTTCAATTTTAACAACTGTCATGATATTTGTCAAATTTAGTGTACGCATAGTACCTAAAGCAACAGAGTGTGGCGCCAACCCGGGGGAGGTCGGTCAGCGCAGTTAAAAAACAAAAAATAAATAAATAAAAGAATACAAAAAAAATTAAAATAAAATAAAGTCAGGGAAAAAATTAAAAAAGCATCACATGGAGCTTATTACTCTTTCGTAAATGCCGCACAGTGAAAATGATTCTGACGACACATATCATATCAGGTACAATTAGAACGCACTAAAGCGTCAGACTGCAGCGTCCTCGGTAGTATAGTGGTTAGTATCCCCGCCTGTCACGCGGGAGACCGGGGTTCGATTCCCCGCCGGGGAGACAAGTTTCAATTTTAACAACTGTCATGATATTTGTCAAATTTAGTGTACGCATAGTACCAAAAGCAACAGTGTGTGGCGCCAACCCGGGGGAGGTCGGTCAGCACAGTTAAAAAAAAAAAAAAAAAAAAAAAAAGGTCATGGAAAAAATTAAAAAAGCATCACATGGAGCTTATCACTCTTTCGTAAATGCCGGACTGTGAAAATGATTCTGACGACACATATCATATCAGGTACAATTAGAACGCAATAAAGCGTCAGACTGCAGCGTCCTCGGTAGTATAGTGGTTAGTATCCCCGCCTGTCACGCGGGAGACCGGGGTTCGATTCCCCGCCGGGGAGATGCCATTTTTACTTTCGCAAGATCGCTCAAATAACGCAGTCACTGCAAGAAAGAACCTTGAATTTCTTAGCGGTGTTTCAGTTGCTGCTCAATCTTAAAACTTGCTTCATAATCGACACTGGCCTTCCAATTCCTCTCTAAACGACCACATTACTTGTAAATACACACTATAATTTTGCTACCCACTTCTGTGCTCGGCCTTGGCGTTTCACTTACGCAACAGCGGCAATCTGATGCTGGACCAGTGCACTCCGACCAGCATTGTTGGTTTGGTATCGACGTAATGGGGGGAAAAATTATTGTTAGCAGAGCGTGGTTTCGATCCACGGACCTCTGGGTTATGGGCCCAGCACGCTTCCACTGCGCCACTCTGCTGGTGTAGCGTGACAGGTACAAGAAATGCAATGTCTTCTTCTAATTGCTCTCATGCGAGACAATTAAGCAAAGCCTGAGGCTGAGGGCTAGACTCTGCTCGAGCGACGCTACGCCAACACTTGCTTTTGGCGATTTTTTATTACATTTTGACCTTGGTTCATCTGCGAGATACAGTAGAAATGACAGTGCCCTCCACCAAGACTGCGGCATATGAAATTCGTAGTTTACCTAGCAAACTAAAAGCAATAAAATTACGACCCTGCCAGGATTCGAACCTGGAATCTTCTGATCCGTAGTCAGACGCGTTATCCGTTGCGCCACAGGGCCACTGCTTCGATGTCGTTCCCTCAGAACAGTTCACACACTAAAGCAATGGGTTCTCTCTGTTGTTCGTCTATAAGAGTGGTCATTGCGTTCTTCCGCGCCCTTAGGGCACCTCTCTAGATAGGCGCCTTTCTTTCAGCTGTGCGTCCGCGGTGCCCGTGCAGAGCTTAGAGCTGGCCACACATCTGCGCTCGTTGTGACACAGGAAGCAGAGGGCAAGGCGCACGTATTTCCGTACGTATGCAGTTTTTGTCAAATAATGGTAGGTTTATCAATGAGACAAGTATGAAGCATTGGCAGACGAAATTGCCATTGACATGAATTTCTGCCCATTATCGTCAACACAACTGATGGAAGGCAGCAGGCTGTAGCCCCAGTGGCGCAATTGGTTAGCGCACGGTACTTATAAAGCAGTAGCTGTGAGCAATGCCGGGGTTGTGAGTTCGAGCCTCACCTGGGGCATATTTTTCTTCGTAGTTGCCACCTGTGAAAATGACGCTGACTATAGATTTGAAAGGAATCGCGTACTCAGGTAGAATTAAACTTCACTGAAGGCGTACAATTTACCGTCCTCGGTAGTATAGTGGTTAGTATCCCCGCCTGTCACGCGGGAGACCGGGGTTCGATTCCCCGCCGGGGAGACAAGTTTCAATTTTAACAACTGTCATGATATTTGTCAAATTTAGTGTACGCATAGTACCTAAAGCAACAGAGTGTGGCGCCAACCCGGGGGAGGTCGGTCAGCGCAGTTAAAAAACAAAAAATAAATAAATAAAAGAATACAAAAAAAATTAAAATAAAATAAAGTCAGGGAAAAAATTAAAAAAGCATCACATGGAGCTTATTACTCTTTCGTAAATGCCGCACAGTGAAAATGATTCTGACGACACATATCATATCAGGTACAATTAGAACGCACTAAAGCGTCAGACTGCAGCGTCCTCGGTAGTATAGTGGTTAGTATCCCCGCCTGTCACGCGGGAGACCGGGGTTCGATTCCCCGCCGGGGAGACAAGTTTCAATTTTAACAACTGTCATGATATTTGTCAAATTTAGTGTACGCATAGTACCAAAAGCAACAGTGTGTGGCGCCAACCCGGGGGAGGTCGGTCAGCACAGTTAAAAAAAAAAAAAAAAAAAAAAAAAGGTCATGGAAAAAATTAAAAAAGCATCACATGGAGCTTATCACTCTTTCGTAAATGCCGGACTGTGAAAATGATTCTGACGACACATATCATATCAGGTACAATTAGAACGCAATAAAGCGTCAGACTGCAGCGTCCTCGGTAGTATAGTGGTTAGTATCCCCGCCTGTCACGCGGGAGACCGGGGTTCGATTCCCCGCCGGGGAGATGCCATTTTTACTTTCGCAAGATCGCTCAAATAACGCAGTCACTGCAAGAAAGAACCTTGAATTTCTTAGCGGTGTTTCAGTTGCTGCTCAATCTTAAAAATTGCTTCATAATCGACACTGGCCTTCCAATTCCTCTCTAAACGACCACATTACTTGTAAATACACACTATAATTTTGCTACCCACTTCTGTGCTCGGCCTTGGCGTTTCACTTACGCAACAGCGGCAATCTGATGCTGGACCAGTGCACTCCGACCAGCATTGTTGGTTTGGTATCGACGTAATGGGGGGAAAAATTATTGTTAGCAGAGCGTGGTTTCGATCCACGGACCTCTGGGTTATGGGCCCAGCACGCTTCCACTGCGCCACTCTGCTGGTGTAGCGTGACAGGTACAAGAAATGCAATGTCTTCTTCTAATTGCTCTCATGCGAGACAATTAAGCAAAGCCTGAGGCTGAGGGCTAGACTCTGCTCGAGCGACGCTACGCCAACACTTGCTTTTGGCGATTTTTTATTACATTTTGACCTTGGTTCATCTGCGAGATACAGTAGAAATGACAGTGCCCTCCACCAAGACTGCGGCATATGAAATTCGTAGTTTACCTAGCAAACTAAAAGCAATAAAATTACGACCCTGCCAGGATTCGAACCTGGAATCTTCTGATCCGTAGTCAGACGCGTTATCCGTTGCGCCACAGGGCCACTGCTTCGATGTCGTTCCCTCAGAACAGTTCACACACTAAAGCAATGGGTTCTCTCTGTTGTTCGTCTATAAGAGTGGTCATTGCGTTCTTCCGCGCCCTTAGGGCACCTCTCTAGATAGGCGCCTTTCTTTCAGCTGTGCGTCCGCGGTGCCCGTGCAGAGCTTAGAGCTGGCCACACATCTGCGCTCGTTGTGACACAGGAAGCAGAGGGCAAGGCGCACGTATTTCCGTACGTATGCAGTTTTTGTCAAATAATGGTAGGTTTATCAATGAGACAAGTATGAAGCATTGGCAGACGAAATTGCCATTGACATGAATTTCTGCCCATTATCGTCAACACAACTGATGGAAGGCAGCAGGCTGTAGCCCCAGTGGCGCAATTGGTTAGCGCACGGTACTTATAAAGCAGTAGCTGTGAGCAATGCCGGGGTTGTGAGTTCGAGCCTCACCTGGGGCATATTTTTCTTCGTAGTTGCCACCTGTGAAAATGACGCTGACTATAGATTTGAAAGGAATCGCGTACTCAGGTAGAATTAAACTTCACTGAAGGCGTACAATTTACCGTCCTCGGTAGTATAGTGGTTAGTATCCCCGCCTGTCACGCGGGAGACCGGGGTTCGATTCCCCGCCGGGGAGACAAGTTTCAATTTTAACAACTGTCATGATATTTGTCAAATTTAGTGTACGCATAGTACCTAAAGCAACAGAGTGTGGCGCCAACCCGGGGGAGGTCGGTCAGCGCAGTTAAAAAACAAAAAATAAATAAATAAAAGAATACAAAAAAAATTAAAATAAAATAAAGTCAGGGAAAAAATTAAAAAAGCATCACATGGAGCTTATTACTCTTTCGTAAATGCCGCACAGTGAAAATGATTCTGACGACACATATCATATCAGGTACAATTAGAACGCACTAAAGCGTCAGACTGCAGCGTCCTCGGTAGTATAGTGGTTAGTATCCCCGCCTGTCACGCGGGAGACCGGGGTTCGATTCCCCGCCGGGGAGACAAGTTTCAATTTTAACAACTGTCATGATATTTGTCAAATTTAGTGTACGCATAGTACCAAAAGCAACAGTGTGTGGCGCCAACCCGGGGGAGGTCGGTCAGCACAGTTAAAAAAAAAAAAAAAAAAAAAAAAAAGGTCATGGAAAAAATTAAAAAAGCATCACATGGAGCTTATCACTCTTTCGTAAATGCCGGACTGTGAAAATGATTCTGACGACACATATCATATCAGGTACAATTAGAACGCAATAAAGCGTCAGACTGCAGCGTCCTCGGTAGTATAGTGGTTAGTATCCCCGCCTGTCACGCGGGAGACCGGGGTTCGATTCCCCGCCGGGGAGATGCCATTTTTACTTTCGCAAGATCGCTCAAATAACGCAGTCACTGCAAGAAAGAACCTTGAATTTCTTAGCGGTGTTTCAGTTGCTGCTCAATCTTAAAACTTGCTTCATAATCGACACTGGCCTTCCAATTCCTCTCTAAACGACCACATTACTTGTAAATACACACTATAATTTTGCTACCCACTTCTGTGCTCGGCCTTGGCGTTTCACTTACGCAACAGCGGCAATCTGATGCTGGACCAGTGCACTCCGACCAGCATTGTTGGTTTGGTATCGACGTAATGGGGGGAAAAATTATTGTTAGCAGAGCGTGGTTTCGATCCACGGACCTCTGGGTTATGGGCCCAGCACGCTTCCACTGCGCCACTCTGCTGGTGTAGCGTGACAGGTACAAGAAATGCAATGTCTTCTTCTAATTGCTCTCATGCGAGACAATTAAGCAAAGCCTGAGGCTGAGGGCTAGACTCTGCTCGAGCGACGCTACGCTAACACTTGCTTTTGGCGATTTTTTATTACATTTTGACCTTGGTTCATCTGCGAGATACAGTAGAAATGACAGTGCCCTCCACCAAGACTGCGGCATATGAAATTCGTAGTTTACCTAGCAAACTAAAAGCAATAAAATTACGACCCTGCCAGGATTCGAACCTGGAATCTTCTGATCCGTAGTCAGACGCGTTATCCGTTGCGCCACAGGGCCACTGCTTCGATGTCGTTCCCTCAGAACAGTTCACACACTAAAGCAATGGGTTCTCTCTGTTGTTCGTCTATAAGAGTGGTCATTGCGTTCTTCCGCGCCCTTAGGGCACCTCTCTAGATAGGCGCCTTTCTTTCAGCTGTGCGTCCGCGGTGCCCGTGCAGAGCTTAGAGCTGGCCACACATCTGCGCTCGTTGTGACACAGGAAGCAGAGGGCAAGGCGCACGTATTTCCGTACGTATGCAGTTTTTGTCAAATAATGGTAGGTTTATCAATGAGACAAGTATGAAGCATTGGCAGACGAAATTGCCATTGACATGAATTTCTGCCCATTATCGTCAACACAACTGATGGAAGGCAGCAGGCTGTAGCCCCAGTGGCGCAATTGGTTAGCGCACGGTACTTATAAAGCAGTAGCTGTGAGCAATGCCGGGGTTGTGAGTTCGAGCCTCACCTGGGGCATATTTTTCTTCGTAGTTGCCACCTGTGAAAATGACGCTGACTATAGATTTGAAAGGAATCGCGTACTCAGGTAGAATTAAACTTCACTGAAGGCGTACAATTTACCGTCCTCGGTAGTATAGTGGTTAGTATCCCCGCCTGTCACGCGGGAGACCGGGGTTCGATTCCCCGCCGGGGAGACAAGTTTCAATTTTAACAACTGTCATGATATTTGTCAAATTTAGTGTACGCATAGTACCTAAAGCAACAGAGTGTGGCGCCAACCCGGGGGAGGTCGGTCAGCGCAGTTAAAAAACAAAAAATAAATAAATAAAAGAATAAAAAAAAAATTAAAATAAAATAAAGTCAGGGAAAAAATTAAAAAAGCATCACATGGAGCTTATTACTCTTTCGTAAATGCCGCACAGTGAAAATGATTCTGACGACACATATCATATCAGGTACAATTAGAACGCACTAAAGCGTCAGACTGCAGCGTCCTCGGTAGTATAGTGGTTAGTATCCCCGCCTGTCACGCGGGAGACCGGGGTTCGATTCCCCGCCGGGGAGACAAGTTTCAATTTTAACAACTGTCATGATATTTGTCAAATTTAGTGTACGCATAGTACCAAAAGCAACAGTGTGTGGCGCCAACCCGGGGGAGGTCGGTCAGCACAGTTAAAAAAAAAAAAAAAAAAAAAAAAAAAAAAAAAAAAAAAAAAAAAAAAAAAAAAGGTCATGGAAAAAATTAAAAAAGCATCACATGGAGCTTATCACTCTTTCGTAAATGCCGGACTGTGAAAATGATTCTGACGACACATATCATATCAGGTACAATTAGAACGCACTAAAGCGTCAGACTGCAGCGTCCTCGGTAGTATAGTGGTTAGTATCCCCGCCTGTCACGCGGGAGACCGGGGTTCGATTCCCCGCCGGGGAGATGCCATTTTTACTTTCGCAAGATCGCTCAAATAACGCAGTCACTGCAAGAAAGAACCTTGAATTTCTTAGCGGTGTTTCAGTTGCTGCTCAATCTTAAAACTTGCTTCATAATCGACACTGGCCTTCCAATTCCTCTCTAAACGACCACATTACTTGTAAATACACACTATAATTTTGCTACCCACTTCTGTGCTCGGCCTTGGCGTTTCACTTACGCAACAGCGGCAATCTGATGCTGGACCAGTGCACTCCGACCAGCATTGTTGGTTTGGTATCGACGTAATGGGGGGAAAAATTATTGTTAGCAGAGCGTGGTTTCGATCCACGGACCTCTGGGTTATGGGCCCAGCACGCTTCCACTGCGCCACTCTGCTGGTGTAGCGTGACAGGTACAAGAAATGCAATGTCTTCTTCTAATTGCTCTCATGCGAGACAATTAAGCAAAGCCTGAGGCTGAGGGCTAGACTCTGCTCGAGCGACGCTACGCTAACACTTGCTTTTGGCGATTTTTTATTACATTTTGACCTTGGTTCATCTGCGAGATACAGTAGAAATGACAGTGCCCTCCACCAAGACTGCGGCATATGAAATTCGTAGTTTACCTAGCAAACTAAAAGCAATAAAATTACGACCCTGCCAGGATTCGAACCTGGAATCTTCTGATCCGTAGTCAGACGCGTTATCCGTTGCGCCACAGGGCCACTGCTTCGATGTCGTTCCCTCAGAACAGTTCACACACTAAAGCAATGGGTTCTCTCTGTTGTTCGTCTATAAGAGTGGTCATTGCGTTCTTCCGCGCCCTTAGGGCACCTCTCTAGATAGGCGCCTTTCTTTCAGCTGTGCGTCCGCGGTGCCCGTGCAGAGCTTAGAGCTGGCCACACATCTGCGCTCGTTGTGACACAGGAAGCAGAGGGCAAGGCGCACGTATTTCCGTACGTATGCAGTTTTTGTCAAATAATGGTAGGTTTATCAATGAGACAAGTATGAAGCATTGGCAGACGAAATTGCCATTGACATGAATTTCTGCCCATTATCGTCAACACAACTGATGGAAGGCAGCAGGCTGTAGCCCCAGTGGCGCAATTGGTTAGCGCACGGTACTTATAAAGCAGTAGCTGTGAGCAATGCCGGGGTTGTGAGTTCGAGCCTCACCTGGGGCATATTTTTCTTCGTAGTTGCCACCTGTGAAAATGACGCTGACTATAGATTTGAAAGGAATCGCGTACTCAGGTAGAATTAAACTTCACTGAAGGCGTACAATTTACCGCCCTCGGTAGCATAGTGGTTAGTATCCCCGCCTGTCACGCGGGAGACCGGGGTTCGATTCCCCGCCGGGGAGACAAGTTTCAATTTTAACAACTGTCATGATATTTGTCAAATTTAGTGTACGCATAGTACCTAAAGCAACAGAGTGTGGCGCCAACCCGGGGGAGGTCGGTCAGCGCAGTTAAAAAACAAAAAATAAATAAATAAAAGAATAAAAAAAAAATTAAAATAAAATAAAGTCAGGGAAAAAATTAAAAAAGCATCACATGGAGCTTATTACTCTTTCGTAAATGCCGCACAGTGAAAATGATTCTGACGACACATATCATATCAGGTACAATTAGAACGCACTAAAGCGTCAGACTGCAGCGTCCTCGGTAGTATAGTGGTTAGTATCCCCGCCTGTCACGCGGGAGACCGGGGTTCGATTCCCCGCCGGGGAGACAAGTTTCAATTTTAACAACTGTCATGATATTTGTCAAATTTAGTGTACGCATAGTACCAAAAGCAACAGTGTGTGGCGCCAACCCGGGGGAGGTCGGTCAGCACAGTTAAAAAAAAAAAAAAAAAAAAAAAAAAAAAAAAAGGTCATGGAAAAAATTAAAAAAGCATCACATGGAGCTTATTACTCTTTCGTAAATGCCGGACTGTGAAAATGATTCTGACGACACATATCATCTCAGGTACAATTAGAACGCACTAAAGCGTCAGACTGCAGCGTCCTCGGTAGTATAGTGGTTAGTATCCCCGCCTGTCACGCGGGAGACCGGGGTTCGATTCCCCGCCGGGGAGACAAGTTTCAATTTTAACAACTGTCATGATATTTGTCAAATTTAGTGTACGCATAGTACCAAAAGCAACAGTGTGTGGCGCCAACCCGGGGGAGGTCGGTCAGCACAGTTAAAAAAAAAAAAAAAAAAAAAAAAAAAAAAAAAAAAAAGGTCATGGAAAAAATTAAAACAGCATCACATGGAGCTTATCACTCTTTCGTAAATGCCGGACTGTGAAAATGATTCTGACGACACATATCATATCAGGTACAATTAGAACGCACTAAAGCGTCAGACTGCAGCGTCCTCGGTAGTATAGTGGTTAGTATCCCCGCCTGTCACGCGGGAGACCGGGGTTCGATTCCCCGCCGGGGAGATGCCATTTTTACTTTCGCAAGATCGCTCAAATAACGCAGTCACTGCAAGAAAGAACCTTGAATTTCTTAGCGGTGTTTCAGTTGCTGCTCAATCTTAAAACTTGCTTCATAATCGACACTGGCCTTCCAATTCCTCTCTAAACGACCACATTACTTGTAAATACACACTATAATTTTGCTACCCACTTCTGTGCTCGGCCTTGGCGTTTCACTTACGCAACAGCGGCAATCTGATGCTGGACCAGTGCACTCCGACCAGCATTGTTGGTTTGGTATCGACGTAATGGGGGGAAAAATTATTGTTAGCAGAGCGTGGTTTCGATCCACGGACCTCTGGGTTATGGGCCCAGCACGCTTCCACTGCGCCACTCTGCTGGTGTAGCGTGACAGGTACAAGAAATGCAATGTCTTCTTCTAATTGCTCTCATGCGAGACAATTAAGCAAAGCCTGAGGCTGAGGGCTAGACTCTGCTCGAGCGACGCTACGCTAACACTTGCTTTTGGCGATTTTTTATTACATTTTGACCTTGGTTCATCTGCGAGATACAGTAGAAATGACAGTGCCCTCCACCAAGACTGCGGCATATGAAATTCGTAGTTTACCTAGCAAACTAAAAGCAATAAAATTACGACCCTGCCAGGATTCGAACCTGGAATCTTCTGATCCGTAGTCAGACGCGTTATCCGTTGCGCCACAGGGCCACTGCTTCGATGTCGTTCCCTCAGAACAGTTCACACACTAAAGCAATGGGTTCTCTCTGTTGTTCGTCTATAAGAGTGGTCATTGCGTTCTTCCGCGCCCTTAGGGCACCTCTCTAGATAGGCGCCTTTCTTTCAGCTGTGCGTCCGCGGTGCCCGTGCAGAGCTTAGAGCTGGCCACACATCTGCGCTCGTTGTGACACAGGAAGCAGAGGGCAAGGCGCACGTATTTCCGTACGTATGCAGTTTTTGTCAAATAATGGTAGGTTTATCAATGAGACAAGTATGAAGCATTGGCAGACGAAATTGCCATTGACATGAATTTCTGCCCATTATCGTCAACACAACTGATGGAAGGCAGCAGGCTGTAGCCCCAGTGGCGCAATTGGTTAGCGCACGGTACTTATAAAGCAGTAGCTGTGAGCAATGCCGGGGTTGTGAGTTCGAGCCTCACCTGGGGCATATTTTTCTTCGTAGTTGCCACCTGTGAAAATGACGCTGACTATAGATTTGAAAGGAATCGCGTACTCAGGTAGAATTAAACTTCACTGAAGGCGTACAATTTACCGTCCTCGGTAGTATAGTGGTTAGTATCCCCGCCTGTCACGCGGGAGACCGGGGTTCGATTCCCCGCCGGGGAGACAAGTTTCAATTTTAACAACTGTCATGATATTTGTCAAATTTAGTGTACGCATAGTACCTAAAGCAACAGAGTGTGGCGCCAACCCGGGGGAGGTCGGTCAGCGCAGTTAAAAAACAAAAAATAAATAAATAAAAGAATAAAAAAAAAATTAAAATAAAATAAAGTCAGGGAAAAAATTAAAAAAGCATCACATGGAGCTTATTACTCTTTCGTAAATGCCGCACAGTGAAAATGATTCTGACGACACATATCATATCAGGTACAATTAGAACGCACTAAAGCGTCAGACTGCAGCGTCCTCGGTAGTATAGTGGTTAGTATCCCCGCCTGTCACGCGGGAGACCGGGGTTCGATTCCCCGCCGGGGAGACAAGTTTCAATTTTAACAACTGTCATGATATTTGTCAAATTTAGTGTACGCATAGTACCAAAAGCAACAGTGTGTGGCGCCAACCCGGGGGAGGTCGGTCAGCACAGTTAAAAAAAAAAAAAAAAAAAAAAAAAAAAAAAAAAAAGGTCATGGAAAAAATTAAAAAAGCATCACATGGAGCTTATCACTCTTTCGTAAATGCCGGACTGTGAAAATGATTCTGACGACACATATCATATCAGGTACAATTAGAACGCACTAAAGCGTCAGACTGCAGCGTCCTCGGTAGTATAGTGGTTAGTATCCCCGCCTGTCACGCGGGAGACCGGGGTTCGATTCCCCGCCGGGGAGATGCCATTTTTACTTTCGCAAGATCGCTCAAATAACGCAGTCACTGCAAGAAAGAACCTTGAATTTCTTAGCGGTGTTTCAGTTGCTGCTCAATCTTAAAACTTGCTTCATAATCGACACTGGCCTTCCAATTCCTCTCTAAACGACCACATTACTTGTAAATACACACTATAATTTTGCTACCCACTTCTGTGCTCGGCCTTGGCGTTTCACTTACGCAACAGCGGCAATCTGATGCTGGACCAGTGCACTCCGACCAGCATTGTTGGTTTGGTATCGACGTAATGGGGGGAAAAATTATTGTTAGCAGAGCGTGGTTTCGATCCACGGACCTCTGGGTTATGGGCCCAGCACGCTTCCACTGCGCCACTCTGCTGGTGTAGCGTGACAGGTACAAGAAATGCAATGTCTTCTTCTAATTGCTCTCATGCGAGACAATTAAGCAAAGCCTGAGGCTGAGGGCTAGACTCTGCTCGAGCGACGCTACGCCAACACTTGCTTTTGGCGATTTTTTATTACATTTTGACCTTGGTTCATCTGCGAGATACAGTAGAAATGACAGTGCCCTCCACCAAGACTGCGGCATATGAAATTCGTAGTTTACCTAGCAAACTAAAAGCAATAAAATTACGACCCTGCCAGGATTCGAACCTGGAATCTTCTGATCCGTAGTCAGACGCGTTATCCGTTGCGCCACAGGGCCACTGCTTCGATGTCGTTCCCTCAGAACAGTTCACACACTAAAGCAATGGGTTCTCTCTGTTGTTCGTCTATAAGAGTGGTCATTGCGTTCTTCCGCGCCCTTAGGGCACCTCTCTAGATAGGCGCCTTTCTTTCAGCTGTGCGTCCGCGGTGCCCGTGCAGAGCTTAGAGCTGGCCACACATCTGCGCTCGTTGTGACACAGGAAGCAGAGGGCAAGGCGCACGTATTTCCGTACGTATGCAGTTTTTGTCAAATAATGGTAGGTTTATCAATGAGACAAGTATGAAGCATTGGCAGACGAAATTGCCATTGACATGAATTTCTGCCCATTATCGTCAACACAACTGATGGAAGGCAGCAGGCTGTAGCCCCAGTGGCGCAATTGGTTAGCGCACGGTACTTATAAAGCAGTAGCTGTGAGCAATGCCGGGGTTGTGAGTTCGAGCCTCACCTGGGGCATATTTTTCTTCGTAGTTGCCACCTGTGAAAATGACGCTGACTATAGATTTGAAAGGAATCGCGTACTCAGGTAGAATTAAACTTCACTGAAGGCGTACAATTTACCGTCCTCGGTAGTATAGTGGTTAGTATCCCCGCCTGTCACGCGGGAGACCGGGGTTCGATTCCCCGCCGGGGAGACAAGTTTCAATTTTAACAACTGTCATGATATTTGTCAAATTTAGTGTACGCATAGTACCTAAAGCAACAGAGTGTGGCGCCAACCCGGGGGAGGTCGGTCAGCGCAGTTAAAAAACAAAAAATAAATAAATAAAAGAATAAAAAAAAAATTAAAATAAAATAAAGTCAGGGAAAAAATTAAAAAAGCATCACATGGAGCTTATTACTCTTTCGTAAATGCCGCACAGTGAAAATGATTCTGACGACACATATCATATCAGGTACAATTAGAACGCACTAAAGCGTCAGACTGCAGCGTCCTCGGTAGTATAGTGGTTAGTATCCCCGCCTGTCACGCGGGAGACCGGGGTTCGATTCCCCGCCGGGGAGACAAGTTTCAATTTTAACAACTGTCATGATATTTGTCAAATTTAGTGTACGCATAGTACCAAAAGCAACAGTGTGTGGCGCCAACCCGGGGGAGGTCGGTCAGCACAGTTAAAAAAAAAAAAAAAAAAAAAAAAAAAAAAAAAAAAAAAAAAAAAAAAAAAAAAAGGTCATGGAAAAAATTAAAAAAGCATCACATGGAGCTTATCACTCTTTCGTAAATGCCGGACTGTGAAAATGATTCTGACGACACATATCATATCAGGTACAATTAGAACGCACTAAAGCGTCAGACTGCAGCGTCCTCGGTAGTATAGTGGTTAGTATCCCCGCCTGTCACGCGGGAGACCGGGGTTCGATTCCCCGCCGGGGAGATGCCATTTTTACTTTCGCAAGATCGCTCAAATAACGCAGTCACTGCAAGAAAGAACCTTGAATTTCTTAGCGGTGTTTCAGTTGCTGCTCAATCTTAAAACTTGCTTCATAATCGACACTGGCCTTCCAATTCCTCTCTAAACGACCACATTACTTGTAAATACACACTATAATTTTGCTACCCACTTCTGTGCTCGGCCTTGGCGTTTCACTTACGCAACAGCGGCAATCTGATGCTGGACCAGTGCACTCCGACCAGCATTGTTGGTTTGGTATCGACGTAATGGGGGGAAAAATTATTGTTAGCAGAGCGTGGTTTCGATCCACGGACCTCTGGGTTATGGGCCCAGCACGCTTCCACTGCGCCACTCTGCTGGTGTAGCGTGACAGGTACAAGAAATGCAATGTCTTCTTCTAATTGCTCTCATGCGAGACAATTAAGCAAAGCCTGAGGCTGAGGGCTAGACTCTGCTCGAGCGACGCTACGCTAACACTTGCTTTTGGCGATTTTTTATTACATTTTGACCTTGGTTCATCTGCGAGATACAGTAGAAATGACAGTGCCCTCCACCAAGACTGCGGCATATGAAATTCGTAGTTTACCTAGCAAACTAAAAGCAATAAAATTACGACCCTGCCAGGATTCGAACCTGGAATCTTCTGATCCGTAGTCAGACGCGTTATCCGTTGCGCCACAGGGCCACTGCTTCGATGTCGTTCCCTCAGAACAGTTCACACACTAAAGCAATGGGTTCTCTCTGTTGTTCGTCTATAAGAGTGGTCATTGCGTTCTTCCGCGCCCTTAGGGCACCTCTCTAGATAGGCGCCTTTCTTTCAGCTGTGCGTCCGCGGTGCCCGTGCAGAGCTTAGAGCTGGCCACACATCTGCGCTCGTTGTGACACAGGAAGCAGAGGGCAAGGCGCACGTATTTCCGTACGTATGCAGTTTTTGTCAAATAATGGTAGGTTTATCAATGAGACAAGTATGAAGCATTGGCAGACGAAATTGCCATTGACATGAATTTCTGCCCATTATCGTCAACACAACTGATGGAAGGCAGCAGGCTGTAGCCCCAGTGGCGCAATTGGTTAGCGCACGGTACTTATAAAGCAGTAGCTGTGAGCAATGCCGGGGTTGTGAGTTCGAGCCTCACCTGGGGCATATTTTTCTTCGTAGTTGCCACCTGTGAAAATGACGCTGACTATAGATTTGAAAGGAATCGCGTACTCAGGTAGAATTAAACTTCACTGAAGGCGTACAATTTACCGTCCTCGGTAGTATAGTGGTTAGTATCCCCGCCTGTCACGCGGGAGACCGGGGTTCGATTCCCCGCCGGGGAGACAAGTTTCAATTTTAACAACTGTCATGATATTTGTCAAATTTAGTGTACGCATAGTACCTAAAGCAACAGAGTGTGGCGCCAACCCGGGGGAGGTCGGTCAGCGCAGTTAAAAAACAAAAAATAAATAAATAAAAGAATAAAAAAAAAATTAAAATAAAATAAAGTCAGGGAAAAAATTAAAAAAGCATCACATGGAGCTTATTACTCTTTCGTAAATGCCGCACAGTGAAAATGATTCTGACGACACATATCATATCAGGTACAATTAGAACGCACTAAAGCGTCAGACTGCAGCGTCCTCGGTAGTATAGTGGTTAGTATCCCCGCCTGTCACGCGGGAGACCGGGGTTCGATTCCCCGCCGGGGAGACAAGTTTCAATTTTAACAACTGTCATGATATTTGTCAAATTTAGTGTACGCATAGTACCAAAAGCAACAGTGTGTGGCGCCAACCCGGGGGAGGTCGGTCAGCACAGTTAAAAAAAAAAAAAAAAAAAAAAAAAAAAAAAAAAAGGTCATGGAAAAAATTAAAAAAGCATCACATGGAGCTTATTACTCTTTCGTAAATGCCGGACTGTGAAAATGATTCTGACGACACATATCATCTCAGGTACAATTAGAACGCACTAAAGCGTCAGACTGCAGCGTCCTCGGTAGTATAGTGGTTAGTATCCCCGCCTGTCACGCGGGAGACCGGGGTTCGATTCCCCGCCGGGGAGACAAGTTTCAATTTTAACAACTGTCATGATATTTGTCAAATTTAGTGTACGCATAGTACCAAAAGCAACAGTGTGTGGCGCCAACCCGGGGGAGGTCGGTCAGCACAGTTAAAAAAAAAAAAAAAAAAAAAAAAAAAAAAAAAAAAAGGTCATGGAAAAAATTAAAACAGCATCACATGGAGCTTATCACTCTTTCGTAAATGCCGGACTGTGAAAATGATTCTGACGACACATATCATATCAGGTACAATTAGAACGCACTAAAGCGTCAGACTGCAGCGTCCTCGGTAGTATAGTGGTTAGTATCCCCGCCTGTCACGCGGGAGACCGGGGTTCGATTCCCCGCCGGGGAGATGCCATTTTTACTTTCGCAAGATCGCTCAAATAACGCAGTCACTGCAAGAAAGAACCTTGAATTTCTTAGCGGTGTTTCAGTTGCTGCTCAATCTTAAAACTTGCTTCATAATCGACACTGGCCTTCCAATTCCTCTCTAAACGACCACATTACTTGTAAATACACACTATAATTTTGCTACCCACTTCTGTGCTCGGCCTTGGCGTTTTCACTTACGCAACAGCGGCAATCTGATGCTGGACCAGTGCACTCCGACCAGCATTGTTGGTTTG
>JAOYRU010001918.1:0-43599 GCA_026315105.1 Locusta migratoria | reverse complement strand
TCCGCACCCCAATTACTGCCAGCAATCTTACGAAGCAAGTTCACTCTTGAGGCAAGTTTCTTTGAAAGCTTTAAGCACTGTTCTTTGAATGTCAAGGATCGATCTAGAGTGATACCTAGGTATACCGGATTGTAGTTATGTGGCACTTCAATTCCATCAAAAGTCACACGTAGCTTCCTATGGGCTTCTTTATTATTCGGGTGGAATGCAGTAACCTCAGTTTTATTTGGGTTTTGTTGAAGTCTCCATTTATGGAAGTAATCACTTAATTTAATCAGGTCACTTGTCAGTACCTGCTCGCAGGGCTTGAGGTCGTTACTCTGAAAGACTGATGCTAGGTCATCTGCATACTGGATTTTCGTGGAGTTCGTGTCTGGCATGTCATGTATATATAGGTTAAATAGGATGGGGGCCAGAACAGAGCCCTGGGGAAGGCCGTTATTTAGCGTCCTCCATCTGCTAGGTTGTCCATTCAGGAATACATTAAAGCGTCTGTCCGAGAGCATGTTGTTCACTAGGAATGCAAGTTTTTGGCATGGGATGATTTGGATAAGCTTCAACATCAGTACTTCCCTCAACACTGTGTCATAAGCTTCTGTGAGGTCCACAAAAACTGCAGCTGATTTAAGACCCCGTTGGAACCCAGTTTCTACTAATGTTGCCAACATTAAGACCTGGTCACAACAGCTCCGATGTTTCCTAAAGCCACCTTGTTCAGCAGGGATGATTTGGTCAATGGTCTCTTGTATGCGATTTATGATGAGCCTTTCAAGTAGCTTATAGGTCATGCTGAGTAACGATACAGGTCGATAATGAGAAGCATCTGTTCCATCTTTACCTGGTTTCAAGATGGCAATTATCTTAGCCTGTTTGAAAAGCTTTGGTAGTTTTCCAGTTCTCAGTATCGCATTGAAAAAGTCAGTGAGTCATAATTTTGTTTTTGGGCCGGCAGCATTCAGGAACTCTGGATACACCCCCATCAAAATCAGGAGCTTTATTTACCTTTACCATCTTCAAGGCTGTCTCTACTTCCTCAATGCTGAATTCGCGTGAATAGTCTGAATGTGGCTCTAGCTGGGACCTTTTTACGCGCAGTTCCTTTTTTACTCTTCGTGTGTATGCCTTCTCTACTTTAGACTTCGAAATATTCATTAGTCTTGCTGCAACAGAATTGGCATTTACATGTGCGACTCTATTTGACAGCCTTGGGTCTGTACCAAGTTTTCTCATAAGGCTCCATGCTTTCCAACTAGAATGCGTGAAGTTTAGTCCTGCTGTTGTTTTGTGCCATTTTTCTCTTCTGTTCTTATTGAGAGCTCTCAAGATGTCATCAGCTGTTGAGTCACTATGAGAGTCTTGGTACTCAGCATATAGCTCATCACAATCTTCCGACCACCCAGGGATGTACTCCTTCCGCAACCCACGTGGAATGTATCTGTTGGCATTAACTTTTATCGCTCCTATAAATCGTTCGTAATTGGATGGAAGTGGGGGAATCCACTGAATGGAGTTATCAAGACTTTTCCGAAACTGTTCCCAGTTTGCCAGTTGAAAGTTCCATCGCGGTAGAGGGACGGACTTGACTAAGGGAATTTCGGTGCCAAATTGGATGATGACTGGCCTGTGTTGGCTGTGTGGGAAAGATTTGATAACCTTACGTTGTGTTGTGTTGTTATTTCCAGATTTTGATATGATGCACAAATCATATTACCTATAATGGCCATTTTATCAACCTAGACTGTATTTCTTTATTATAAATATGTAATTTTATATGACAATGCGATCAACTGTGAGATTTTTATTTTTTTATGGCACTATCTTTTTTAACTAGGTCCTACTTTTCGTTTACACGTGGTTTCTCTTTTATGTATAAATCCTTTTCCTTTGTCATTTGTACTCGTGATCCTGAATTTGTTTCCTGTAAAATAATTAATTTCTCTTAGACCTTGCTGGAATTGTTTTGCGTTAAAGCGATTTAAGACGATACTTTCTGTTACTAATTTCTTTTTATTTATTTTTTTTTTTTTATTGCACGCTTCATATTATTTTGTCGTTTGCCCGCACGTCTATGTTTTACTTATGAATACAGGCCACTGCGAAATTCGATTTAAAGATAGATTGTCGAATTTTGTCAGAATAATACATCAAGTGACTCTTAGAAACGATATAGAAGTGGTAATGAGCTAATACTGTACAGCTAACGTTCCCTCCAGTGAAAATTAGGTACTATTATGTACATCTGAAAAGGAAATATTACGTATCTTAAAGCAACACGCCATGTAAAGATGTCGGGGCATGGAACATTACATGATAACCTCGTGCACAGTATAAATGCAAATATCTTACTTTGGAAGTAACTCCAAAACCACATTTTTGGATCGTTCTCTGACGAGAATAAGGAGAGTGTTACAAATAAATCTGGAGACAAGTTTTTCATAGTACAATGGTGGTTTTTAGACTTATTTCATGATAAAGAAACATCAAACGGCTGTCTTTATTTTAGAGCAAAAATATCAGAGCTTGGCATTCGGAAGTATACATCTCATACGCATTGTAGTTGTCGTAATTCGTACGTTATCTGTGCCGCTCTTTGGAGCCCCAACATTCAGCCGTTTCCCAGGAATATCGGGTTGAATAACACGACGCGATTCATATATCAGCGACATTCAGAGGAAGACTGTTTCATCAAAGTCTCACTTATCCATAGAAATATACCATACAGTATATAAAAATATTTTTTTTTTCAAAATCGTCACCCAAAAAATTTCTTGGACAATACCTTTGAAACCCTGACATGTTGCTGAATCATCATACAGGAGGATTTTTGTATATTTATTTCTTCAAATGTTTGTAAAGCTACGGCCACCAGTCCCTACTTAGACTAACTTATTCCAAAGACAACACACAGCTATGCCCGAGCATGGGACTCGAATCTTCGACGTCAAGCTGCCGAGCACTCCGCAGCAAGGTGCCTTACAGCGCATGGCCATTTCTGAATGGTTATATACTTCTTTGAGAATGTATAATCTATACAGAGTAGAGGTGGTGTACACAAGCAACTGCAGAACCAAGTGTTTCCAGTGGACTTTCTGCTCATTACTGTTTCCGAGAGCGGTCAACACACGAAATATTCGTCAGCTTTTAAAGAATCTTTGGTAATTTCGCAAAATAACCTGCACATATTCCATCAAGTATGTATTCCCCCTATTTTTACTCAAATAATAATGGGAATTACATTTTTGTATTGGAATTGAAAAACGCTGTACATGTAATGATAATTTCTTTATGTAGAAACGTAATGGGAAGAACAATTTATAATCGTAATAAAATAAGGCATAAAGCAAGAAATGTCACACCATGAACCCCTATATGCACCATACTATAATAATATAGACTTAAAATATTAAATCGTTTCATGAATGTATGTAGTTAATTTGTGCATACCACATTCATTACTGAAAGTATCCACATGTGTGATTTCAATGGCAGGATCGTTAGTGCTGACAGAATAGCCTCAAAGTTCAGAGACGTTGTGTCAGCTGCGACAACTGAAGTCTGTCAAGCCATTCTTCACCTCAACAGTGGGGCTGCTGAGCAAAGCAACAAAATGTGGAAGAGACTCACACATGCGGTCTCACGTCCGCTGTGCGATTTACCACAAGAACAAAAAGATCCAAAACTCCGTCCTGCAGGTTTTTTTCTTTTAATTTTCCTCCTTTCCAGAATTACATATCGTGATATTACTCATTCTTCTGCGATTTTGTTCACGAATCTGAATTCTAATAATCCACATTATTTACTTTTCCTTGATTTTGAGTCGAAATTAAATACACTCTAATTTATATACAACTTGCTGTACCTGACCTCACTTTGCTAGTTGCATACTAAATATGAAAGAAGAAAAGAAGAACCACACATTTGTAGCAAGTGTAACATCATAAAACTCTATGAATGGAAACTGATTCTCGTTCGTGCTACACCGTTCACTCCCTTATATCTACCCCCTGCCTCTTGCGCTCCTCTCATTCCCCTTCCCTCTCCATTTCCTGCTCACCCCTCTCCAATCCAATTTCCGCACTCCATTTTTAATCTCCTCTTAAAACTCTATCTGTCCTAAAGTCTTGTTAGATGTTATGTTCAAAATCTCATATGTACCATACTTCTTCGCCAAATGCTGTGAAATTTTGCGATAACTTTTGATTATTTTACGCACGAGTTCTTTTGAACAAAATTTTTAAATAAATATAGCATGTGACTTTATATAAGTTTTACAGTGAGGAAGCGTTGTAATATAACTTGAAAGGTTAGATATGTACAGATTATACATCATATATTAAAGAAATATGTGCATAAAAATCACTCCTACATTAGAATGCAACATTGTCTCAATATTTCAAAACAATCAGCTTAGAACGTTTGGTTCTTAATTGTTTTGTTCAAAGGAACACATGTATCAGTTATCTGAAATTGTTCAGTATCAATGCAAACAGTCATCAATAAACAACGGACTGTCTTACATCTATGTGCACGATTTCGTTGGGGGAGTCTTGTGGTCACAAAAAGACGCTGCTGTGTGTTGTCACTTTGGCAATTCGGTTTTCTATTGTTTTAGCTAAAGGAAATTGATGTTCAAGGAATAGAGCTCTTTATATTTACACATTATGGAACCGTTATGGGCAATATTGTAGCAAAGACTCCGGAGCAGATGTCGGCCTCTGTCGTCACTACAGGAGTAGGAAGAGGTGTTGATCGAAAAGTTGCTTAACATTCCACTGGAGGTTATACGATCATTAATTCAAACCCCTCATTAATACACCATTGCCAAGTAAATACCGGTGTTCAAATTATTGTGTATATCCCTGTACGTTGAACTCTGTTAGGTGGACGTACAGGTTTCGTTCCATTCCAATCTCACTCTGACCCTGTGCCAATTCCAAGCCGTGTGATAAACAGAAAACCTTATTTTAAACCTGGGCAAAGCCAGGTACTTGGAGCTAGTCATGAAATATTCATGAATATTACTTAAATTACCTGCAGCAAAAGGTTGTTCGGAAATACGATATTCTTGAATAATTATATACCTCAATATTCTACGGTGCCTCAGCCACACTAGTTGGGGAGCTCTCCGTACGAGTCTTTTGCAGCTCTACAGGATGCTGATTCAATCGCGATTAGATTACGGGAGCTTTGTGTATGGTTCAGCAGCCCCATCTGCATTGCAGGTCTTAGACCCAGCACTCCACAGTGGCGTCCGTTTAGTGACAGGGACCTTTCGGACAAGTCCAGTGGCAAGCCTACTGACTGAAGCTGGAGTCCTTCCCCTGCGATTTCGCCGGCAGCAGCTGTTATCCTTCTATGCTGCCAATGTTCATGCAATAGCGCACCATCCGAATCGCAGGCTTCTTTTTCCAGCTGCTACACTCCCATCTCCACGACAACGACCGAGGTCGGGTTTTCCGATCGCGGTCCGTGTTCGTTCTCTCTTGTCATCTCTTGAGTCCCTTCCAATCCCTCCTACGTTTCACTGCCCTTGCCTTACCGCTCATTGGTCTCTTTCACGTCCGCAGCTTCGGATGGACTTGTCGCATGCGTCTGAAGCCTCTGTACCGCCACTGAGTCTCCGTCGCAAGTTTCAGGCGGTTTTAGAGTCGTTCTGTGACGCGGAAGTCGCGTTCACGGATGGTTCTGTGATCGACGGCCGTACTGGATATGCATATGTCCATGGTGAGCATATCGAACAGCATTCACTGCCCTGTGGGAGTAGCGTGTTCACTGCGGAATTGGTTGCCATCTATCGGGCACTTGAACATCTCAGAGCGTGCCCTGGGGAGTCTCTGGTCATCTATTGTGACTCCCTGAGTGGCTTGCAAGCCCTCGCCAAATGTTTCCCGAAACACCGTTTGGTGCGATCCATACAGGAGTCTGTTTCCAGGCTTGATCGGTCTGGTCGCACTGCGGTCTTTGTTTGGACCCCAGGCCACATCGGCATTCCTGGAAACGAACGTGTGGATCAGCTGCCTAAGCAGGCTACTTCCTCCAGTCCATTGGCTATTGGTCTTCCAGAGAGCGATCTCCGACTGGAGTTCCATCGGAAGATCCGGGGCCTGTGGGATTACGAGTGGGCTAACTCTATTCAACCCAACAAGCTTCGTGCAGTGAAGCTACCTACGGTCGCATGGAAGTCCTCACTGCGGTCATCTCGTAGGGAATCGGTTGTTCTATGTCGCCTACGAATCGGCACCTCCTTCGGCGGGGGAACGCACCGCAGTGTGACTGTGGCGCCCCCTTGACAGTGGTCCACATTGTGGTGGACTGTCCACTTTTAGTTGCCTTGCGACAATCTTTTAATCTGCCAGATGCGCTTTCTTTTATGCTAGGAGACGATGCTGCTATGGTTGAACGTGTTTTAGATTTTATTCGCGCAGCTGGCTTTTATCATGTGATTTAATGGTGGTGTTTTTTCTTCGTTTTTACCTGTCTCCTTTCCTTATATTCACCAGTGATTCTTACCCTTTGAATTGTTAACGCATCTCCTTAGGAACGCTTAAAACAATGTTTTATCTCTCAGATCGGAACAAGGGACTGATAACCATTGCAGTTTAGTCCCTTCAAAAATCCAACAACAACAAATAATATTGAACTGTGTAATCTGCGGAGCTGGTCGCTATTTTATGAGCTCTTGAACACCTCAGAGCTTGCCCCAGGGGGTCGTATGTTATCTGCAGCGACTCCCTGAATGGCTTACAGGCCCTCGACCAGTTTCTCCCAAAGTACACTTTAGTGTGAGCAATACAAGATGCTATTTTCGCCCTTGGCGAGTCAAGCCGTTCTGTCGCTTTCATCTGGACGCCAGGCCACATAGGCATTCCAGGAAATGAACGTGTTGATCAGCTGGCCAAACTGGCCACCACTTCACGGGCTCTGAATATTGGCCTACCAGAAAAATACCTCCGATCCCAGTTACGTAGCAGGGTCCTTGGGGTTTGGAACTCTGAGTGGGCGAGCTTGACCGAACCAAACAAGCTCCGCACTGTAAAGCCCTCCACCGCTGCACGGAAGTCCTCACTGCGGGCTTCTGGTCCTTTGCCGGCTGCGTATTGGCCATACCTGGCTGACGCACGAACACCTTCTGCGTCTTGAGGACCCTCCTCAGTGTCGCTGTGGTGCGACTCTGACAGTCACTCACATCTTAGTGGAATGCCCCAATTTAGCCCCAGAGCGACGGAATTTTAATATCCCTGACGTCTTGACGCTTGTTTTAGCTGACAAATGCCTCCATGGTTGAGAGTGTTTTAAATTTTATTCGTGAGTGTGGACTGTACCAATCCATTTAAAGTCTCTTGTGTGTCTGTCTTTTATCTGTTCTCCGCTTGCCTAAGTCTATTAGGTAGGTCTTTTTAATGTGTACCAGAGTGGCTGGTGGATGGATGTGGTATATTTATGTGATCACCCAGCACAAACACTCTTGTCCTGTACCAGTACTTTTATCCTTTCTTCGTATTTATGTGGACCCTTTCTTCGTTTTTACATGTTCCTTTTAAACTTTGACGTGTTAAAGCATATGCATCGTAACGCTTAACACAATGTTGTAGCTCTAAGACTGGAACAAGGAACTGATAGCCGATGATGTTTAGTCCCTTTCAAAAACTACAAACCAACCAAGCAAGCAAGCAAAAGATGCGCTCCACAGCTGGATACCCCTGCATGCTCATGCATCACCTGCTGGATCACGCACAGAACGTGCACCCCACCTGCGGCAGCCCACGCATGTGCGGGACCACTGTGCCCTGGCTAGACGCGCCCGGCCGCTAATAGTTTGGCTCATTTCCGCCTGCCGCCGCCGCCGCCGCCGCCGCCGCCGCCGCCTTCCTTCCGGCGGTGATTATTTTGCTAACGAGGCGTGGCGGCCTCTTATCGGGAGCCGCGCCGGCAGCTGCTGCAGTAATGGAGCCATCAATTAGGCCGCCCCCGCCCCCGCCCCGCCTAATGACACATGCTGGCTGCCGCCGACCGCCGATCAATGGCCGCCGGAATCACCTGCCAAGTGTCCGCGTCTCCCCTCCCTGTCTGCTGCTGCTGCTACAATCTCTCTCTATCTGTCTCTCTCCAGCTGAGGTAATACACAGTATGCACCTATCACCAGACCATTCTACAGCAGACAAAGCGTGTACGTGTTAATGAGGTATGTTTACACTCGTTACCACTACTTTCATTAGGAGACATAACCTGTACATGCACTTCCAGAAGACGTCGATTTTGATCCTATGACGGCAGATGCCACATGGCAAATAGTAGATGCAGGGGCGCCGACTCCGTGAGTGCTCCGGGGCTCGTGCATCCCCAAGAATTTTTTGGGGGTCCTGAGCACCCACATAAAATTGAGGTGGAAAATAAAACTGTATAAATTTTTAACAAATCGGGAAAAGACAAAACCTACCTTATGACTCAAGAGGCAATGCAAAACGTGACCATAGCGAGAGACGATATTTCATACGTGAAAGAAATAATCAGTTTTGTACGCGGGTCCCCAAGCGAGTAGTAATGAGTGTCCGTGTTTTACCCACTATGCTAGCTTTGTTCATCCTGAAGCACGTCGGTCCTTTTGACCTTTCAGGTGTACGTATTTATGAACATTATATTGTGTGAAAGAAATGATCATTTTTGTACGCGGGTCCCCAAGCGAGTAGTAATGAGTGTCCGTGTTTTACCCACTATGCTAGCTTTGTTCATCCTGAAGCACGTCGGTCCTTTTGACCTTTCAGGTGTACGTATTTATGAACATTATATTGTGTGAAAGAAATGATCATTTTTGTACGCGGGTCCCCAAGCGAGTAGTAATGAGTGTCCGTGTTTTACCCACTATGCTAGCTTTGTTCATCCTGAAGCACGTCGGTCCTTTTGACCTTTCAGGTGTACGTATTTATGAACATTATATTGTGTGAAAGAAATGATCATTTTTGTACGCGGGTCCCCAAGCGAGTAGTAATGAGTGTCCGTGTTTTACCCACTATGCTAGCTTTGTTCATCCTGAAGCACGTCGGTCCTTTTGACCTTTCAGGTGTACGTATTTATGAACATTATATTGTGTGAAAGAAATGATCATTTTTGTACGCGGGTCCCCAAGCGAGTAGTAATGAGTGTCCGTGTTTTACCCACTATGCTAGCTTTGTTCATCCTGAAGCACGTCGGTCCTTTTGACCTTTCAGGTGTACGTATTTATGAACATTATATTGTGTGAAAGAAATGATCATTTTTGTACGCGGGTCCCCAAGCGAGTAGTAATGAGTGTCCGTGTTTTACCCACTATGCTAGCTTTGTTCATCCTGAAGCACGTCGGTCCTTTTGACCTTTCAGGTGTACGTATTTATGAACATTATATTGTGTGAAAGAAATGATCATTTTTGTACGCGGGTCCCCAAGCGAGTAGTAATGAGTGTCCGTGTTTTACCCACTATGCTAGCTTTGTTCATCCTGAAGCACGTCGGTCCTTTTGACCTTTCAGGTGTACGTATTTATGAACATTATATTGTGTGAAAGAAATGATCATTTTTGTACGCGGGTCCCCAAGCGAGTAGTAATGAGTGTCCGTGTTTTACCCACTATGCTAGCTTTGTTCATCCTGAAGCACGTCGGTCCTTTTGACCTTTCAGGTGTACGTATTTATGAACATTATATTGTGTGAAAGAAATGATCATTTTTGTACGCGGGTCCCCAAGTGAGTAGTAATGAGTGTCCGTGTTTTACCCACTATGCTAGCTTTGTTCATCCTGAAGCACGTCGGTCCTTTTGACCTTTCAGGTGTACGTATTTATGAACATTATATTGTGTGAAAGAAATGATCATTTTTGTACGCGGGTCCCCAAGCGAGTAGTAATGAGTGTCCGTGTTTTACCCACTATGCTAGCTTTGTTCATCCTGAAGCACGTCGGTCCTTTTGACCTTTCAGGTGTACGTATTTATGAACATTATATTGTGTGAAAGAAATGATCATTTTTGTACGCGGGTCCCCAAGCGAGTAGTAATGAGTGTCCGTGTTTTACCCACTATGCTAGCTTTGTTCATCCTGAAGCACGTCGGTCCTTTTGACCTTTCAGGTGTACGTATTTATGAACATTATATTGTGTGAAAGAAATGATCATTTTTGTACGCGGGTCCCCAAGCGAGTAGTAATGAGTGTCCGTGTTTTACCCACTATGCTAGCTTTGTTCATCCTGAAGCACGTCGGTCCTTTTGACCTTTCAGGTGTACGTATTTATGAACATTATATTGTGTGAAAGAAATGATCATTTTTGTACGCGGGTCCCCAAGTGAGTAGTAATGAGTGTCCGTGTTTTACCCACTATGCTAGCTTTGTTCATCCTGAAGCACGTCGGTCCTTTTGACCTTTCAGGTGTACGTATTTATGAACATTATATTGTGTGAAAGAAATGATCATTTTTGTACGCGGGTCCCCAAGCGAGTAGTAATGAGTGTCCGTGTTTTACCCACTATGCTAGCTTTGTTCATCCTGAAGCACGTCGGTCCTTTTGACCTTTCAGGTGTACGTATTTATGAACATTATATTGTGTGAAAGAAATGATCATTTTTGTACGCGGGTCCCCAAGCGAGTAGTAATGAGTGTCCGTGTTTTACCCACTATGCTAGCTTTGTTCATCCTGAAGCACGTCGGTCCTTTTGACCTTTCAGGTGTACGTATTTATGAACATTATATTGTGTGAAAGAAATGATCATTTTTGTACGCGGGTCCCCAAGCGAGTAGTAATGAGTGTCCGTGTTTTACCCACTATGCTAGCTTTGTTCATCCTGAAGCACGTCGGTCCTTTTGACCTTTCAGGTGTACGTATTTATGAACATTATATTGTGTGAAAGAAATGATCATTTTTGTACGCGGGTCCCCAAGCGAGTAGTAATGAGTGTCCGTGTTTTACCCACTATGCTAGCTTTGTTCATCCTGAAGCACGTCGGTCCTTTTGACCTTTCAGGTGTACGTATTTATGAACATTATATTGTGTGAAAGAAATGATCATTTTTGTACGCGGGTCCCCAAGCGAGTAGTAATGAGTGTCCGTGTTTTACCCACTATGCTAGCTTTGTTCATCCTGAAGCACGTCGGTCCTTTTGACCTTTCAGGTGTACGTATTTATGAACATTATATTGTGTGAAAGAAATGATCATTTTTGTACGCGGGTCCCCAAGCGAGTAGTAATGAGTGTCCGTGTTTTACCCACTATGCTAGCTTTGTTCATCCTGAAGCACGTCGGTCCTTTTGACCTTTCAGGTGTACGTATTTATGAACATTATATTGTGTGAAAGAAATGATCATTTTTGTACGCGGGTCCCCAAGCGAGTAGTAATGAGTGTCCGTGTTTTACCCACTATGCTAGCTTTGTTCATCCTGAAGCACGTCGGTCCTTTTGACCTTTCAGGTGTACGTATTTATGAACATTATATTGTGTGAAAGAAATGATCATTTTTGTACGCGGGTCCCCAAGCGAGTAGTAATGAGTGTCCGTGTTTTACCCACTATGCTAGCTTTGTTCATCCTGAAGCACGTCGGTCCTTTTGACCTTTCAGGTGTACGTATTTATGAACATTATATTGTGTGAAAGAAATGATCATTTTTGTACGCGGGTCCCCAAGCGAGTAGTAATGAGTGTCCGTGTTTTACCCACTATGCTAGCTTTGTTCATCCTGAAGCACGTCGGTCCTTTTGACCTTTCAGGTGTACGTATTTATGAACATTATATTGTGTGAAAGAAATGATCATTTTTGTACGCGGGTCCCCAAGCGAGTAGTAATGAGTGTCCGTGTTTTACCCACTATGCTAGCTTTGTTCATCCTGAAGCACGTCGGTCCTTTTGACCTTTCAGGTGTACGTATTTATGAACATTATATTGTGTGAAAGAAATGATCATTTTTGTACGCGGGTCCCCAAGCGAGTAGTAATGAGTGTCCGTGTTTTACCCACTATGCTAGCTTTGTTCATCCTGAAGCACGTCGGTCCTTTTGACCTTTCAGGTGTACGTATTTATGAACATTATATTGTGTGAAAGAAATGATCATTTTTGTACGCGGGTCCCCAAGCGAGTAGTAATGAGTGTCCGTGTTTTACCCACTATGCTAGCTTTGTTCATCCTGAAGCACGTCGGTCCTTTTGACCTTTCAGGTGTACGTATTTATGAACATTATATTGTGTGAAAGAAATGATCATTTTTGTACGCGGGTCCCCAAGCGAGTAGTAATGAGTGTCCGTGTTTTACCCACTATGCTAGCTTTGTTCATCCTGAAGCACGTCGGTCCTTTTGACCTTTCAGGTGTACGTATTTATGAACATTATATTGTGTGAAAGAAATGATCAGTTTTGTACGCGGGTCCCCAAGCGAGTAGTAATGAGTGTCCGTGTTTTACCCACTATGCTAGCTTTGTTCATCCTGAAGCACGTCGGTCCTTTTGACCTTTCAGGTGTACGTATTTATGAACATTATATTGTGTGAAAGAAATGATCATTTTTGTACGCGGGTCCCCAAGCGAGTAGTAATGAGTGTCCGTGTTTTACCCACTATGCTAGCTTTGTTCATCCTGAAGCACGTCGGTCCTTTTGACCTTTCAGGTGTACGTATTTATGAACATTATATTGTGTGAAAGAAATGATCATTTTTGTACGCGGGTCCCCAAGCGAGTAGTAATGAGTGTCCGTGTTTTACCCACTATGCTAGCTTTGTTCATCCTGAAGCACGTCGGTCCTTTTGACCTTTCAGGTGTACGTATTTATGAACATTATATTGTGTGAAAGAAATGATCATTTTTGTACGCGGGTCCCCAAGCGAGTAGTAATGAGTGTCCGTGTTTTACCCACTATGCTAGCTTTGTTCATCCTGAAGCACGTCGGTCCTTTTGACCTTTCAGGTGTACGTATTTATGAACATTATATTGTGTGAAAGAAATGATCATTTTTGTACGCGGGTCCCCAAGCGAGTAGTAATGAGTGTCCGTGTTTTACCCACTATGCTAGCTTTGTTCATCCTGAAGCACGTCGGTCCTTTTGACCTTTCAGGTGTACGTATTTATGAACATTATATTGTGTGAAAGAAATGATCATTTTTGTACGCGGGTCCCCAAGCGAGTAGTAATGAGTGTCCGTGTTTTACCCACTATGCTAGCTTTGTTCATCCTGAAGCACGTCGGTCCTTTTGACCTTTCAGGTGTACGTATTTATGAACATTATATTGTGTGAAAGAAATGATCAGTTTTGTACGCGGGTCCCCAAGCGAGTAGTAATGAGTGTCCGTGTTTTACCCACTATGCTAGCTTTGTTCATCCTGAAGCACGTCGGTCCTTTTGACCTTTCAGGTGTACGTATTTATGAACATTATATTGTGTGAAAGAAATGATCATTTTTGTACGCGGGTCCCCAAGCGAGTAGTAATGAGTGTCCGTGTTTTACCCACTATGCTAGCTTTGTTCATCCTGAAGCACGTCGGTCCTTTTGACCTTTCAGGTGTACGTATTTATGAACATTATATTGTGTGAAAGAAATGATCATTTTTGTACGCGGGTCCCCAAGCGAGTAGTAATGAGTGTCCGTGTTTTACCCACTATGCTAGCTTTGTTCATCCTGAAGCACGTCGGTCCTTTTGACCTTTCAGGTGTACGTATTTATGAACATTATATTGTGTGAAAGAAATGATCATTTTTGTACGCGGGTCCCCAAGCGAGTAGTAATGAGTGTCCGTGTTTTACCCACTATGCTAGCTTTGTTCATCCTGAAGCACGTCGGTCCTTTTGACCTTTCAGGTGTACGTATTTATGAACATTATATTGTGTGAAAGAAATGATCATTTTTGTACGCGGGTCCCCAAGCGAGTAGTAATGAGTGTCCGTGTTTTACCCACTATGCTAGCTTTGTTCATCCTGAAGCACGTCGGTCCTTTTGACCTTTCAGGTGTACGTATTTATGAACATTATATTGTGTGAAAGAAATGATCATTTTTGTACGCGGGTCCCCAAGCGAGTAGTAATGAGTGTCCGTGTTTTACCCACTATGCTAGCTTTGTTCATCCTGAAGCACGTCGGTCCTTTTGACCTTTCAGGTGTACGTATTTATGAACATTATATTGTGTGAAAGAAATGATCATTTTTGTACGCGGGTCCCCAAGCGAGTAGTAATGAGTGTCCGTGTTTTACCCACTATGCTAGCTTTGTTCATCCTGAAGCACGTCGGTCCTTTTGACCTTTCAGGTGTACGTATTTATGAACATTATATTGTGTGAAAGAAATGATCATTTTTGTACGCGGGTCCCCAAGCGAGTAGTAATGAGTGTCCGTGTTTTACCCACTATGCTAGCTTTGTTCATCCTGAAGCACGTCGGTCCTTTTGACCTTTCAGGTGTACGTATTTATGAACATTATATTGTGTGAAAGAAATGATCAGTTTTGTACGCGGGTCCCCAAGCGAGTAGTAATGAGTGTCCGTGTTTTACCCACTATGCTAGCTTTGTTCATCCTGAAGCACGTCGGTCCTTTTGACCTTTCAGGTGTACGTATTTATGAACATTATATTGTGTGAAAGAAATGATCATTTTTGTACGCGGGTCCCCAAGCGAGTAGTAATGAGTGTCCATGTTTTACCCACTATGCTAGCTTTGTTCATCCTGAAGCACGTCGGTCCTTTTGACCTTTCAGGTGTACGTATTTATGAACATTATATTGTGTGAAAGAAATGATCAGTTTTGTACGCGGGTCCCCAAGCGAGTAGTAATGAGTGTCCGTGTTTTACCCACTATGCTAGCTTTGTTCATCCTGAAGCACGTCGGTCCTTTTGACCTTTCAGGTGTACGTATTTATGAACATTATATTGTGTGAAAGAAATGATCATTTTTGTACGCGGGTCCCCAAGCGAGTAGTAATGAGTGTCCGTGTTTTACCCACTATGCTAGCTTTGTTCATCCTGAAGCACGTCGGTCCTTTTGACCTTTCAGGTGTACGTATTTATGAACATTATATTGTGTGAAAGAAATGATCATTTTTGTACGCGGGTCCCCAAGCGAGTAGTAATGAGTGTCCGTGTTTTACCCACTATGCTAGCTTTGTTCATCCTGAAGCACGTCGGTCCTTTTGACCTTTCAGGTGTACGTATTTATGAACATTATATTGTGTGAAAGAAATGATCATTTTTGTACGCGGGTCCCCAAGCGAGTAGTAATGAGTGTCCGTGTTTTACCCACTATGCTAGCTTTGTTCATCCTGAAGCACGTCGGTCCTTTTGACCTTTCAGGTGTACGTATTTATGAACATTATATTGTGTGAAAGAAATGATCATTTTTGTACGCGGGTCCCCAAGCGAGTAGTAATGAGTGTCCGTGTTTTACCCACTATGCTAGCTTTGTTCATCCTGAAGCACGTCGGTCCTTTTGACCTTTCAGGTGTACGTATTTATGAACATTATATTGTGTGAAAGAAATGATCATTTTTGTACGCGGGTCCCCAAGTGAGTAGTAATGAGTGTCCGTGTTTTACCCACTATGCTAGCTTTGTTCATCCTGAAGCACGTCGGTCCTTTTGACCTTTCAGGTGTACGTATTTATGAACATTATATTGTGTGAAAGAAATGATCATTTTTGTACGCGGGTCCCCAAGCGAGTAGTAATGAGTGTCCGTGTTTTACCCACTATGCTAGCTTTGTTCATCCTGAAGCACGTCGGTCCTTTTGACCTTTCAGGTGTACGTATTTATGAACATTATATTGTGTGAAAGAAATGATCATTTTTGTACGCGGGTCCCCAAGCGAGTAGTAATGAGTGTCCGTGTTTTACCCACTATGCTAGCTTTGTTCATCCTGAAGCACGTCGGTCCTTTTGACCTTTCAGGTGTACGTATTTATGAACATTATATTGTGTGAAAGAAATGATCATTTTTGTACGCGGGTCCCCAAGCGAGTAGTAATGAGTGTCCGTGTTTTACCCACTATGCTAGCTTTGTTCATCCTGAGGCACGTCGGTCCTTTTGACCTTTCAGGTGTACGTATTTATGAACATTATATTGTGTGAAATAAATGATCATTTTTGTACGCGGGTCCCCAAGCGAGTAGTAATGAGTGTCCGTGTTTTACCCACTATGTTAGCTTTGTTCATCCTGAAGCACGTCGGTCCTTTTGACCTTTCAGGTGTACGTATTTATGAACATTATATTGTGTGAAAGAAATGATCATTTTTGTACGCGGGTCCCCAAGCGAGTAGTAATGAGTGTCCGTGTTTTACCCACTATGCTAGCTTTGTTCATCCTGAAGCACGTCGGTCCTTTTGACCTTTCAGGTGTACGTATTTATGAACATTATATTGTGTGAAAGAAATGATCATTTTTGTACGCGGGTCCCCAAGCGAGTAGTAATGAGTGTCCGTGTTTTACCCACTATGCTAGCTTTGTTCATCCTGAAGCACGTCGGTCCTTTTGACCTTTCAGGTGTACGTATTTATGAACATTATATTGTGTGAAAGAAATGATCATTTTTGTACGCGGGTCCCCAAGCGAGTAGTAATGAGTGTCCGTGTTTTACCCACTATGCTAGCTTTGTTCATCCTGAAGCACGTCGGTCCTTTTGACCTTTCAGGTGTACGTATTTATGAACATTATATTGTGTGAAAGAAATGATCATTTTTGTACGCGGGTCCCCAAGCGAGTAGTAATGAGTGTCCGTGTTTTACCCACTATGCTAGCTTTGTTCATCCTGAAGCACGTCGGTCCTTTTGACCTTTCAGGTGTACGTATTTATGAACATTATATTGTGTGAAAGAAATGATCATTTTTGTACGCGGGTCCCCAAGCGAGTAGTAATGAGTGTCCGTGTTTTACCCACTATGCTAGCTTTGTTCATCCTGAAGCACGTCGGTCCTTTTGACCTTTCAGGTGTACGTATTTATGAACATTATATTGTGTGAAAGAAATGATCATTTTTGTACGCGGGTCCCCAAGCGAGTAGTAATGAGTGTCCGTGTTTTACCCACTATGCTAGCTTTGTTCATCCTGAAGCACGTCGGTCCTTTTGACCTTTCAGGTGTACGTATTTATGAACATTATATTGTGTGAAAGAAATGATCATTTTTGTACGCGGGTCCCCAAGCGAGTAGTAATGAGTGTCCGTGTTTTACCCACTATGCTAGCTTTGTTCATCCTGAAGCACGTCGGTCCTTTTGACCTTTCAGGTGTACGTATTTATGAACATTATATTGTGTGAAAGAAATGATCATTTTTGTACGCGGGTCCCCAAGCGAGTAGTAATGAGTGTCCGTGTTTTACCCACTATGCTAGCTTTGTTCATCCTGAAGCACGTCGGTCCTTTTGACCTTTCAGGTGTACGTATTTATGAACATTATATTGTGTGAAAGAAATGATCATTTTTGTACGCGGGTCCCCAAGTGAGTAGTAATGAGTGTCCGTGTTTTACCCACTATGCTAGCTTTGTTCATCCTGAAGCACGTCGGTCTTTTTGACCTTTCAGGTGTACGTATTTATGAACATTATATTGTGTGAAAGAAATGATCATTTTTGTACGCGGGTCCCCAAGCGAGTAGTAATGAGTGTCCGTGTTTTACCCACTATGCTAGCTTTGTTCATCCTGAAGCACGTCGGTCCTTTTGACCTTTCAGGTGTACGTATTTATGAACATTATATTGTGTGAAAGAAATGATCATTTTTGTACGCGGGTCCCCAAGCGAGTAGTAATGAGTGTCCGTGTTTTACCCACTATGCTAGCTTTGTTCATCCTGAAGCACGTCGGTCCTTTTGACCTTTCAGGTGTACGTATTTATGAACATTATATTGTGTGAAAGAAATGATCATTTTTGTACGCGGGTCCCCAAGTGAGTAGTAATGAGTGTCCGTGTTTTACCCACTATGCTAGCTTTGTTCATCCTGAAGCACGTCGGTCCTTTTGACCTTTCAGGTGTACGTATTTATGAACATTATATTGTGTGAAAGAAATGATCATTTTTGTACGCGGGTCCCCAAGCGAGTAGTAATGAGTGTCCGTGTTTTACCCACTATGCTAGCTTTGTTCATCCTGAAGCACGTCGGTCCTTTTGACCTTTCAGGTGTACGTATTTATGAACATTATATTGTGTGAAAGAAATGATCATTTTTGTACGCGGGTCCCCAAGTGAGTAGTAATGAGTGTCCGTGTTTTACCCACTATGCTAGCTTTGTTCATCCTGAAGCACGTCGGTCCTTTTGACCTTTCAGGTGTACGTATTTATGAACATTATATTGTGTGAAAGAAATGATCATTTTTGTACGCGGGTCCCCAAGCGAGTAGTAATGAGTGTCCGTGTTTTACCCACTATGCTAGCTTTGTTCATCCTGAAGCACGTCGGTCCTTTTGACCTTTCAGGTGTACGTATTTATGAACATTATATTGTGTGAAAGAAATAATCATTTTTGTACGCGGGTCCCCAAGCGAGTAGTAATGAGTGTCCGTGTTTTACCCACTATGCTAGCTTTGTTCATCCTGAAGCACGTCGGTCCTTTTGACCTTTCAGGTGTACGTATTTATGAACATTATATTGTGTGAAAGAAATGATCATTTTTGTACGCGGGTCCCCAAGCGAGTAGTAATGAGTGTCCGTGTTTTACCCACTATGCTAGCTTTGTTCATCCTGAAGCACGTCGGTCCTTTTGACCTTTCAGGTGTACGTATTTATGAACATTATATTGTGTGAAAGAAATGATCATTTTTGTACGCGGGTCCCCAAGCGAGTAGTAATGAGTGTCCGTGTTTTACCCACTATGCTAGCTTTGTTCATCCTGAAGCACGTCGGTCCTTTTGACCTTTCAGGTGTACGTATTTATGAACATTATATTGTGTGAAAGAAATGATCATTTTTGTACGCGGGTCCCCAAGCGAGTAGTAATGAGTGTCCGTGTTTTACCCACTATGCTAGCTTTGTTCATCCTGAAGCACGTCGGTCCTTTTGACCTTTCAGGTGTACGTATTTATGAACATTATATTGTGTGAAAGAAATGATCATTTTTGTACGCGGGTCCCCAAGCGAGTAGTAATGAGTGTCCGTGTTTTACCCACTATGCTAGCTTTGTTCATCCTGAAGCACGTCGGTCCTTTTGACCTTTCAGGTGTACGTATTTATGAACATTATATTGTGTGAAAGAAATGATCATTTTTGTACGCGGGTCCCCAAGCGAGTAGTAATGAGTGTCCGTGTTTTACCCACTATGCTAGCTTTGTTCATCCTGAAGCACGTCGGTCCTTTTGACCTTTCAGGTGTACGTATTTATGAACATTATATTGTGTGAAAGAAATGATCATTTTTGTACGCGGGTCCCCCAAGCGAGTAGTAATGAGTGTCCGTGTTTTACCCACTATGCTAGCTTTGTTCATCCTGAAGCACGTCGGTCCTTTTGACCTTTCAGGTGTACGTATTTATGAACATTATATTGTGTGAAAGAAATGATCATTTTTGTACGCGGGTCCCCAAGCGAGTAGTAATGAGTGTCCGTGTTTTACCCACTATGCTAGCTTTGTTCATCCTGAAGCACGTCGGTCCTTTTGACCTTTCAGGTGTACGTATTTATGAACATTATATTGTGTGAAAGAAATGATCATTTTTGTACGCGGGTCCCCAAGTGAGTAGTAATGAGTGTCCGTGTTTTACCCACTATGCTAGCTTTGTTCATCCTGAAGCACGTCGGTCCTTTTGACCTTTCAGGTGTACGTATTTATGAACATTATATTGTGTGAAAGAAATGATCATTTTTGTACGCGGGTCCCCAAGCGAGTAGTAATGAGTGTCCGTGTTTTACCCACTATGCTAGCTTTGTTCATCCTGAAGCACGTCGGTCCTTTTGACCTTTCAGGTGTACGTATTTATGAACATTATATTGTGTGAAAGAAATGATCATTTTTGTACGCGGGTCCCCAAGTGAGTAGTAATGAGTGTCCGTGTTTTACCCACTATGCTAGCTTTGTTCATCCTGAAGCACGTCGGTCCTTTTGACCTTTCAGGTGTACGTATTTATGAACATTATATTGTGTGAAAGAAATGATCATTTTTGTACGCGGGTCCCCAAGCGAGTAGTAATGAGTGTCCGTGTTTTACCCACTATGCTAGCTTTGTTCATCCTGAAGCACGTCGGTCCTTTTGACCTTTCAGGTGTACGTATTTATGAACATTATATTGTGTGAAAGAAATGATCATTTTTGTACGCGGGTCCCCAAGCGAGTAGTAATGAGTGTCCGTGTTTTACCCACTATGCTAGCTTTGTTCATCCTGAAGCACGTCGGTCCTTTTGACCTTTCAGGTGTACGTATTTATGAACATTATATTGTGTGAAAGAAATGATCATTTTTGTACGCGGGTCCCCAAGCGAGTAGTAATGAGTGTCCGTGTTTTACCCACTATGCTAGCTTTGTTCATCCTGAAGCACGTCGGTCCTTTTGACCTTTCAGGTGTACGTATTTATGAACATTATATTGTGTGAAAGAAATGATCATTTTTGTACGCGGGTCCCCAAGCGAGTAGTAATGAGTGTCCGTGTTTTACCCACTATGCTAGCTTTGTTCATCCTGAAGCACGTCGGTCCTTTTGACCTTTCAGGTGTACGTATTTATGAACATTATATTGTGTGAAAGAAATGATCATTTTTGTACGCGGGTCCCCAAGCGAGTAGTAATGAGTGTCCGTGTTTTACCCACTATGCTAGCTTTGTTCATCCTGAAGCACGTCGGTCCTTTTGACCTTTCAGGTGTACGTATTTATGAACATTATATTGTGTGAAAGAAATGATCAGTTTTGTACGCGGGTCCCCAAGCGAGTAGTAATGAGTGTCCGTGTTTTACCCACTATGCTAGCTTTGTTCATCCTGAAGCACGTCGGTCCTTTTGACCTTTCAGGTGTACGTATTTATGAACATTATATTGTGTGAAAGAAATGATCATTTTTGTACGCGGGTCCCCAAGCGAGTAGTAATGAGTGTCCGTGTTTTACCCACTATGCTAGCTTTGTTCATCCTGAAGCACGTCGGTCCTTTTGACCTTTCAGGTGTACGTATTTATGAACATTATATTGTGTGAAAGAAATGATCATTTTTGTACGCGGGTCCCCAAGCGAGTAGTAATGAGTGTCCGTGTTTTACCCACTATGCTAGCTTTGTTCATCCTGAAGCACGTCGGTCCTTTTGACCTTTCAGGTGTACGTATTTATGAACATTATATTGTGTGAAAGAAATGATCATTTTTGTACGCGGGTCCCCAAGCGAGTAGTAATGAGTGTCCGTGTTTTACCCACTATGCTAGCTTTGTTCATCCTGAAGCACGTCGGTCCTTTTGACCTTTCAGGTGTACGTATTTATGAACATTATATTGTGTGAAAGAAATGATCATTTTTGTACGCGGGTCCCCAAGCGAGTAGTAATGAGTGTCCGTGTTTTACCCACTATGCTAGCTTTGTTCATCCTGAAGCACGTCGGTCCTTTTGACCTTTCAGGTGTACGTATTTATGAACATTATATTGTGTGAAAGAAATGATCATTTTTGTACGCGGGTCCCCAAGCGTGTAGTAATGAGTGTCCGTGTTTTACCCACTATGCTAGCTTTGTTCATCCTGAAGCACGTCGGTCCTTTTGACCTTTCAGGTGTACGTATTTATGAACATTATATTGTGTGAAAGAAATGATCATTTTTGTACGCGGGTCCCCAAGCGAGTAGTAATGAGTGTCCGTGTTTTACCCACTATGCTAGCTTTGTTCATCCTGAAGCACGTCGGTCCTTTTGACCTTTCAGGTGTACGTATTTATGAACATTATATTGTGTGAAAGAAATGATCAGTTTTGTACGCGGGTCCCCAAGTGAGTAGTAATGAGTGTCCGTGTTTTACCCACTATGCTAGCTTTGTTCATCCTGAAGCACATCGGTCCTTTTGACCTTTCAGGTGTACGTATTTATGAACATTATATTGTGTGAAAGAAATGATCATTTTTGTACGCGGGTCCCCAAGCGAGTAGTAATGAGTGTCCGTGTTTTACCCACTATGCTAGCTTTGTTCATCCTGAAGCACGTCGGTCCTTTTGACCTTTCAGGTGTACGTATTTATGAACATTATATTGTGTGAAAGAAATGATCATTTTTGTACGCGGGTCCCCAAGCGAGTAGTAATGAGTGTCCGTGTTTTACCCACTATGCTAGCTTTGTTCATCCTGAAGCACGTCGGTCCTTTTGACCTTTCAGGTGTACGTATTTATGAACATTATATTGTGTGAAAGAAATGATCATTTTTGTACGCGGGTCCCCAAGCGAGTAGTAATGAGTGTCCGTGTTTTACCCACTATGCTAGCTTTGTTCATCCTGAAGCACGTCGGTCCTTTTGACCTTTCAGGTGTACGTATTTATGAACATTATATTGTGTGAAAGAAATGATCATTTTTGTACGCGGGTCCCCAAGCGAGTAGTAATGAGTGTCCGTGTTTTACCCACTATGCTAGCTTTGTTCATCCTGAAGCACGTCGGTCCTTTTGACCTTTCAGGTGTACGTATTTATGAACATTATATTGTGTGAAAGAAATGATCATTTTTGTACGCGGGTCCCCAAGCGAGTAGTAATGAGTGTCCGTGTTTTACCCACTATGCTAGCTTTGTTCATCCTGAAGCACGTCGGTCCTTTTGACCTTTCAGGTGTACGTATTTATGAACATTATATTGTGTGAAAGAAATGATCATTTTTGTACGCGGGTCCCCAAGCGAGTAGTAATGAGTGTCCGTGTTTTACCCACTATGCTAGCTTTGTTCATCCTGAAGCACGTCGGTCCTTTTGACCTTTCAGGTGTACGTATTTATGAACATTATATTGTGTGAAAGAAATGATCATTTTTGTACGCGGGTCCCCAAGCGAGTAGTAATGAGTGTCCGTGTTTTACCCACTATGCTAGCTTTGTTCATCCTGAAGCACGTCGGTCCTTTTGACCTTTCAGGTGTACGTATTTATGAACATTATATTGTGTGAAAGAAATGATCATTTTTGTACGCGGGTCCCCAAGCGAGTAGTAATGAGTGTCCGTGTTTTACCCACTATGCTAGCTTTGTTCATCCTGAAGCACGTCGGTCCTTTTGACCTTTCAGGTGTACGTATTTATGAACATTATATTGTGTGAAAGAAATGATCATTTTTGTACGCGGGTCCCCAAGCGAGTAGTAATGAGTGTCCGTGTTTTACCCACTATGCTAGCTTTGTTCATCCTGAAGCACGTCGGTCCTTTTGACCTTTCAGGTGTACGTATTTATGAACATTATATTGTGTGAAAGAAATGATCATTTTTGTACGCGGGTCCCCAAGCGAGTAGTAATGAGTGTCCGTGTTTTACCCACTATGCTAGCTTTGTTCATCCTGAAGCACGTCGGTCCTTTTGACCTTTCAGGTGTACGTATTTATGAACATTATATTGTGTGAAAGAAATGATCATTTTTGTACGCGGGTCCCCAAGCGAGTAGTAATGAGTGTCCGTGTTTTACCCACTATGCTAGCTTTGTTCATCCTGAAGCACGTCGGTCCTTTTGACCTTTCAGGTGTACGTATTTATGAACATTATATTGTGTGAAAGAAATGATCATTTTTGTACGCGGGTCCCCAAGCGAGTAGTAATGAGTGTCCGTGTTTTACCCACTATGCTAGCTTTGTTCATCCTGAAGCACGTCGGTCCTTTTGACCTTTCAGGTGTACGTATTTATGAACATTATATTGTGTGAAAGAAATGATCAGTTTTGTACGCGGGTCCCCAAGCGAGTAGTAATGAGTGTCCGTGTTTTACCCACTATGCTAGCTTTGTTCATCCTGAAGCACGTCGGTCCTTTTGACCTTTCAGGTGTACGTATTTATGAACATTATATTGTGTGAAAGAAATGATCATTTTTGTACGCGGGTCCCCAAGCGAGTAGTAATGAGTGTCCGTGTTTTACCCACTATGCTAGCTTTGTTCATCCTGAAGCACGTCGGTCCTTTTGACCTTTCAGGTGTACGTATTTATGAACATTATATTGTGTGAAAGAAATGATCATTTTTGTACGCGGGTCCCCAAGCGAGTAGTAATGAGTGTCCGTGTTTTACCCACTATGCTAGCTTTGTTCATCCTGAAGCACGTCGGTCCTTTTGACCTTTCAGGTGTACGTATTTATGAACATTATATTGTGTGAAAGAAATGATCATTTTTGTACGCGGGTCCCCAAGCGAGTAGTAATGAGTGTCCGTGTTTTACCCACTATGCTAGCTTTGTTCATCCTGAAGCACGTCGGTCCTTTTGACCTTTCAGGTGTACGTATTTATGAACATTATATTGTGTGAAAGAAATGATCATTTTTGTACGCGGGTCCCCAAGCGAGTAGTAATGAGTGTCCGTGTTTTACCCACTATGCTAGCTTTGTTCATCCTGAAGCACGTCGGTCCTTTTGACCTTTCAGGTGTACGTATTTATGAACATTATATTGTGTGAAAGAAATGATCATTTTTGTACGCGGGTCCCCAAGCGAGTAGTAATGAGTGTCCGTGTTTTACCCACAATGCTAGCTTTGTTCATCCTGAAGCACGTCGGTCCTTTTGACCTTTCAGGTGTACGTATTTATGAACATTATATTGTGTGAAAGAAATGATCATTTTTGTACGCGGGTCCCCAAGCGAGTAGTAATGAGTGTCCGTGTTTTACCCACAATGCTAGCTTTGTTCATCCTGAAGCACGTCGGTCCTTTTGACCTTTCAGGTGTACGTATTTATGAACATTATATTGTGTGAAAGAAATGATCATTTTTGTACGCGGGTCCCCAAGCGAGTAGTAATGAGTGTCCGTGTTTTACCCACTATGCTAGCTTTGTTCATCCTGAAGCACGTCGGTCCTTTTGACCTTTCAGGTGTACGTATTTATGAACATTATATTGTGTGAAAGAAATGATCATTTTTGTACGCGGGTCCCCAAGCGAGTAGTAATGAGTGTCCGTGTTTTACCCACAATGCTAGCTTTGTTCATCCTGAAGCACGTCGGTCCTTTTGACCTTTCAGGTGTACGTAATTATGAACATTATATTGTGTGAAAGAAATGATCATTTTTGTACGCGGGTCCCCAAGCGAGTAGTAATGAGTGTCCGTGTTTTACCCACAATGCTAGCTTTGTTCATCCTGAAGCACGTCGGTCCTTTTGACCTTTCAGGTGTACGTATTTATGAACATTATATTGTGTGAAAGAAATGATCATTTTTGTACGCGGGTCCCCAAGCGAGTAGTAATGAGTGTCCGTGTTTTACCCACTATGCTAGCTTTGTTCATCCTGAAGCACGTCGGTCCTTTTGACCTTTCAGGTGTACGTATTTATGAACATTATATTGTGTGAAAGAAATGATCATTTTTGTACGCGGGTCCCCAAGCGAGTAGTAATGAGTGTCCGTGTTTTACCCACTATGCTAGCTTTGTTCATCCTGAAGCACGTCGGTCCTTTTGACCTTTCAGGTGTACGTATTTATGAACATTATATTGTGTGAAAGAAATGATCATTTTTGTACGCGGGTCCCCAAGCGAGTAGTAATGAGTGTCCGTGTTTTACCCACTATGCTAGCTTTGTTCATCCTGAAGCACGTCGGTCCTTTTGACCTTTCAGGTGTACGTATTTATGAACATTATATTGTGTGAAAGAAATGATCATTTTTGTACGCGGGTCCCCAAGCGAGTAGTAATGAGTGTCCGTGTTTTACCCACTATGCTAGCTTTGTTCATCCTGAAGCACGTCGGTCCTTTTGACCTTTCAGGTGTACGTATTTATGAACATTATATTGTGTGAAAGAAATGATCATTTTTGTACGCGGGTCCCCAAGCGAGTAGTAATGAGTGTCCGTGTTTTACCCACAATGCTAGCTTTGTTCATCCTGAAGCACGTCGGTCCTTTTGACCTTTCAGGTGTACGTATTTATGAACATTATATTGTGTGAAAGAAATGATCATTTTTGTACGCGGGTCCCCAAGCGAGTAGTAATGAGTGTCCGTGTTTTACCCACTATGCTAGCTTTGTTCATCCTGAAGCACGTCGGTCCTTTTGACCTTTCAGGTGTACGTATTTATGAACATTATATTGTGTGAAAGAAATGATCATTTTTGTACGCGGGTCCCCAAGCGAGTAGTAATGAGTGTCCGTGTTTTACCCACTATGCTAGCTTTGTTCATCCTGAAGCACGTCGGTCCTTTTGACCTTTCAGGTGTACGTATTTATGAACATTATATTGTGTGAAAGAAATGATCATTTTTGTACGCGGGTCCCCAAGCGAGTAGTAATGAGTGTCCGTGTTTTACCCACAATGCTAGCTTTGTTCATCCTGAAGCACGTCGGTCCTTTTGACCTTTCAGGTGTACGTATTTATGAACATTATATTGTGTGAAAGAAATGATCATTTTTGTACGCGGGTCCCCAAGCGAGTAGTAATGAGTGTCCGTGTTTTACCCACTATGCTAGCTTTGTTCATCCTGAAGCACGTCGGTCCTTTTGACCTTTCAGGTGTACGTATTTATGAACATTATATTGTGTGAAAGAAATGATCATTTTTGTACGCGGGTCCCCAAGCGAGTAGTAATGAGTGTCCGTGTTTTACCCACTATGCTAGCTTTGTTCATCCTGAAGCACGTCGGTCCTTTTGACCTTTCAGGTGTACGTATTTATGAACATTATATTGTGTGAAAGAAATGATCATTTTTGTACGCGGGTCCCCAAGCGAGTAGTAATGAGTGTCCGTGTTTTACCCACTATGCTAGCTTTGTTCATCCTGAAGCACGTCGGTCCTTTTGACCTTTCAGGTGTACGTATTTATGAACATTATATTGTGTGAAAGAAATGATCATTTTTGTACGCGGGTCCCCAAGCGAGTAGTAATGAGTGTCCGTGTTTTACCCACTATGCTAGCTTTGTTCATCCTGAAGCACGTCGGTCCTTTTGACCTTTCAGGTGTACGTATTTATGAACATTATATTGTGTGACAGAAATGATCATTTTTGTACGCGGGTCCCCAAGCGAGTAGTAATGAGTGTCCGTGTTTTACCCACTATGCTAGCTTTGTTCATCCTGAAGCACGTCGGTCCTTTTGACCTTTCAGGTGTACGTATTTATGAACATTATATTGTGTGAAAGAAATGATCATTTTTGTACGCGGGTCCCCAAGCGAGTAGTAATGAGTGTCCGTGTTTTACCCACTATGCTAGCTTTGTTCATCCTGAAGCACGTCGGTCCTTTTGACCTTTCAGGTGTACGTATTTATGAACATTATATTGTGTGAAAGAAATGATCATTTTTGTACGCGGGTCCCCAAGCGAGTAGTAATGAGTGTCCGTGTTTTACCCACTATGCTAGCTTTGTTCATCCTGAAGCACGTCGGTCCTTTTGACCTTTCAGGTGTACGTATTTATGAACATTATATTGTGTGAAAGAAATGATCATTTTTGTACGCGGGTCCCCAAGCGAGTAGTAATGAGTGTCCGTGTTTTACCCACTATGCTAGCTTTGTTCATCCTGAAGCACGTCGGTCCTTTTGACCTTTCAGGTGTACGTATTTATGAACATTATATTGTGTGAAAGAAATGATCATTTTTGTACGCGGGTCCCCAAGCGAGTAGTAATGAGTGTCCGTGTTTTACCCACTATGCTAGCTTTGTTCATCCTGAAGCACGTCGGTCCTTTTGACCTTTCAGGTGTACGTATTTATGAACATTATATTGTGTGAAAGAAATGATCATTTTTGTACGCGGGTCCCCAAGCGAGTAGTAATGAGTGTCCGTGTTTTACCCACTATGCTAGCTTTGTTCATCCTGAAGCACGTCGGTCCTTTTGACCTTTCAGGTGTACGTATTTATGAACATTATATTGTGTGAAAGAAATGATCATTTTTGTACGCGGGTCCCCAAGCGAGTAGTAATGAGTGTCCGTGTTTTACCCACTATGCTAGCTTTGTTCATCCTGAAGCACGTCGGTCCTTTTGACCTTTCAGGTGTACGTATTTATGAACATTATATTGTGTGAAAGAAATGATCATTTTTGTACGCGGGTCCCCAAGCGAGTAGTAATGAGTGTCCGTGTTTTACCCACTATGCTAGCTTTGTTCATCCTGAAGCACGTCGGTCCTTTTGACCTTTCAGGTGTACGTATTTATGAACATTATATTGTGTGAAAGAAATGATCATTTTTGTACGCGGGTCCCCAAGCGAGTAGTAATGAGTGTCCGTGTTTTACCCACTATGCTAGCTTTGTTCATCCTGAAGCACGTCGGTCCTTTTGACCTTTCAGGTGTACGTATTTATGAACATTATATTGTGTGAAAGAAATGATCATTTTTGTACGCGGGTCCCCAAGCGAGTAGTAATGAGTGTCCGTGTTTTACCCACTATGCTAGCTTTGTTCATCCTGAAGCACGTCGGTCCTTTTGACCTTTCAGGTGTACGTATTTATGAACATTATATTGTGTGAAAGAAATGATCATTTTTGTACGCGGGTCCCCAAGCGAGTAGTAATGAGTGTCCGTGTTTTACCCACTATGCTAGCTTTGTTCATCCTGAAGCACGTCGGTCCTTTTGACCTTTCAGGTGTACGTATTTATGAACATTATATTGTGTGAAAGAAATGATCATTTTTGTACGCGGGTCCCCAAGCGAGTAGTAATGAGTGTCCGTGTTTTACCCACAATGCTAGCTTTGTTCATCCTGAAGCACGTCGGTCCTTTTGACCTTTCAGGTGTACGTATTTATGAACATTATATTGTGTGAAAGAAATGATCATTTTTGTACGCGGGTCCCCAAGCGAGTAGTAATGAGTGTCCGTGTTTTACCCACAATGCTAGCTTTGTTCATCCTGAAGCACGTCGGTCCTTTTGACCTTTCAGGTGTACGTATTTATGAACATTATATTGTGTGAAAGAAATGATCATTTTTGTACGCGGGTCCCCAAGCGAGTAGTAATGAGTGTCCGTGTTTTACCCACTATGCTAGCTTTGTTCATCCTGAAGCACGTCGGTCCTTTTGACCTTTCAGGTGTACGTATTTATGAACATTATATTGTGTGAAAGAAATGATCATTTTTGTACGCGGGTCCCCAAGCGAGTAGTAATGAGTGTCCGTGTTTTACCCACTATGCTAGCTTTGTTCATCCTGAAGCACGTCGGTCCTTTTGACCTTTCAGGTGTACGTATTTATGAACATTATATTGTGTGAAAGAAATGATCATTTTTGTACGCGGGTCCCCAAGCGAGTAGTAATGAGTGTCCGTGTTTTACCCACAATGCTAGCTTTGTTCATCCTGAAGCACGTCGGTCCTTTTGACCTTTCAGGTGTACGTATTTATGAACATTATATTGTGTGAAAGAAATGATCATTTTTGTACGCGGGTCCCCAAGCGAGTAGTAATGAGTGTCCGTGTTTTACCCACTATGCTAGCTTTGTTCATCCTGAAGCACGTCGGTCCTTTTGACCTTTCAGGTGTACGTATTTATGAACATTATATTGTGTGAAAGAAATGATCATTTTTGTACGCGGGTCCCCAAGCGAGTAGTAATGAGTGTCCGTGTTTTACCCACTATGCTAGCTTTGTTCATCCTGAAGCACGTCGGTCCTTTTGACCTTTCAGGTGTACGTATTTATGAACATTATATTGTGTGAAAGAAATGATCATTTTTGTACGCGGGTCCCCAAGCGAGTAGTAATGAGTGTCCGTGTTTTACCCACAATGCTAGCTTTGTTCATCCTGAAGCACGTCGGTCCTTTTGACCTTTCAGGTGTACGTATTTATGAACATTATATTGTGTGAAAGAAATGATCATTTTTGTATGCGGGTCCCCAAGCGAGTAGTAATGAGTGTCCGTGTTTTACCCACTATGCTAGCTTTGTTTATCCTGAAGCACGTCGGTCCTTTTGACCTTTCAGGTGTACGTATTTATGAACATTATATTGTGTGAAAGAAATGATCATTTTTGTACGCGGGTCCCCAAGCGAGTAGTAATGAGTGTCCGTGTTTTACCCACTATGCTAGCTTTGTTCATCCTGAAGCACGTCGGTCCTTTTGACCTTTCAGGTGTACGTATTTATGAACATTATATTGTGTGAAAGAAATGATCATTTTTGTACGCGGGTCCCCAAGCGAGTAGTAATGAGTGTCCGTGTTTTACCCACTATGCTAGCTTTGTTCATCCTGAAGCACGTCGGTCCTTTTGACCTTTCAGGTGTACGTATTTATGAACATTATATTGTGTGAAAGAAATGATCATTTTTGTACGCGGGTCCCCAAGCGAGTAGTAATGAGTGTCCGTGTTTTACCCACTATGCTAGCTTTGTTCATCCTGAAGCACGTCGGTCCTTTTGACCTTTCAGGTGTACGTATTTATGAACATTATATTGTGTGAAAGAAATGATCATTTTTGTACGCGGGTCCCCAAGCGAGTAGTAATGAGTGTCCGTGTTTTACCCACTATGCTAGCTTTGTTCATCCTGAAGCACGTCGGTCCTTTTGACCTTTCAGGTGTACGTATTTATGAACATTATATTGTGTGAAAGAAATGATCATTTTTGTACGCGGGTCCCCAAGCGAGTAGTAATGAGTGTCCGTGTTTTACCCACTATGCTAGCTTTGTTCATCCTGAAGCACGTCGGTCCTTTTGACCTTTCAGGTGTACGTATTTATGAACATTATATTGTGTGAAAGAAATGATCATTTTTGTACGCGGGTCCCCAAGCGAGTAGTAATGAGTGTCCGTGTTTTACCCACTATGCTAGCTTTGTTCATCCTGAAGCACGTCGGTCCTTTTGACCTTTCAGGTGTACGTATTTATGAACATTATATTGTGTGAAAGAAATGATCATTTTTGTACGCGGGTCCCCAAGCGAGTAGTAATGAGTGTCCGTGTTTTACCCACTATGCTAGCTTTGTTCATCCTGAAGCACGTCGGTCCTTTTGACCTTTCAGGTGTACGTATTTATGAACATTATATTGTGTGAAAGAAATGATCATTTTTGTACGCGGGTCCCCAAGCGAGTAGTAATGAGTGTCCGTGTTTTACCCACAATGCTAGCTTTGTTCATCCTGAAGCACGTCGGTCCTTTTGACCTTTCAGGTGTACGTATTTATGAACATTATATTGTGTGAAAGAAATGATCATTTTTGTACGCGGGTCCCCAAGCGAGTAGTAATGAGTGTCCGTGTTTTACCCACTATGCTAGCTTTGTTCATCCTGAAGCACGTCGGTCCTTTTGACCTTTCAGGTGTACGTATTTATGAACATTATATTGTGTGAAAGAAATGATCATTTTTGTACGCGGGTCCCCAAGCGAGTAGTAATGAGTGTCCGTGTTTTACCCACTATGCTAGCTTTGTTCATCCTGAAGCACGTCGGTCCTTTTGACCTTTCAGGTGTACGTATTTATGAACATTATATTGTGTGAAAGAAATGATCATTTTTGTACGCGGGTCCCCAAGCGAGTAGTAATGAGTGTCCGTGTTTTACCCACTATGCTAGCTTTGTTCATCCTGAAGCACGTCGGTCCTTTTGACCTTTCAGGTGTACGTATTTATGAACATTATATTGTGTGAAAGAAATGATCATTTTTGTACGCGGGTCCCCAAGCGAGTAGTAATGAGTGTCCGTGTTTTACCCACTATGCTAGCTTTGTTCATCCTGAAGCACGTCGGTCCTTTTGACCTTTCAGGTGTACGTATTTATGAACATTATATTGTGTGAAAGAAATGATCATTTTTGTACGCGGGTCCCCAAGCGAGTAGTAATGAGTGTCCGTGTTTTACCCACTATGCTAGCTTTGTTCATCCTGAAGCACGTCGGTCCTTTTGACCTTTCAGGTGTACGTATTTATGAACATTATATTGTGTGAAAGAAATGATCATTTTTGTACGCGGGTCCCCAAGCGAGTAGTAATGAGTGTCCGTGTTTTACCCACTATGCTAGCTTTGTTCATCCTGAAGCACGTCGGTCCTTTTGACCTTTCAGGTGTACGTATTTATGAACATTATATTGTGTGAAAGAAATGATCATTTTTGTACGCGGGTCCCCAAGCGAGTAGTAATGAGTGTCCGTGTTTTACCCACTATGCTAGCTTTGTTCATCCTGAAGCACGTCGGTCCTTTTGACCTTTCAGGTGTACGTATTTATGAACATTATATTGTGTGAAAGAAATGATCATTTTTGTACGCGGGTCCCCAAGCGAGTAGTAATGAGTGTCCGTGTTTTACCCACTATGCTAGCTTTGTTCATCCTGAAGCACGTCGGTCCTTTTGACCTTTCAGGTGTACGTATTTATGAACATTATATTGTGTGAAAGAAATGATCATTTTTGTACGCGGGTCCCCAAGCGAGTAGTAATGAGTGTCCGTGTTTTACCCACTATGCTAGCTTTGTTCATCCTGAAGCACGTCGGTCCTTTTGACCTTTCAGGTGTACGTATTTATGAACATTATATTGTGTGAAAGAAATGATCATTTTTGTACGCGGGTCCCCAAGCGAGTAGTAATGAGTGTCCGTGTTTTACCCACTATGCTAGCTTTGTTCATCCTGAAGCACGTCGGTCCTTTTGACCTTTCAGGTGTACGTATTTATGAACATTATATTGTGTGAAAGAAATGATCATTTTTGTACGCGGGTCCCCAAGCGAGTAGTAATGAGTGTCCGTGTTTTACCCACTATGCTAGCTTTGTTCATCCTGAAGCACGTCGGTCCTTTTGACCTTTCAGGTGTACGTATTTATGAACATTATATTGTGTGAAAGAAATGATCATTTTTGTACGCGGGTCCCCAAGCGAGTAGTAATGAGTGTCCGTGTTTTACCCACAATGCTAGCTTTGTTCATCCTGAAGCACGTCGGTCCTTTTGACCTTTCAGGTGTACGTATTTATGAACATTATATTGTGTGAAAGAAATGATCATTTTTGTACGCGGGTCCCCAAGCGAGTAGTAATGAGTGTCCGTGTTTTACCCACTATGCTAGCTTTGTTCATCCTGAAGCACGTCGGTCCTTTTGACCTTTCAGGTGTACGTATTTATGAACATTATATTGTGTGAAAGAAATGATCATTTTTGTACGCGGGTCCCCAAGCGAGTAGTAATGAGTGTCCGTGTTTTACCCACTATGCTAGCTTTGTTCATCCTGAAGCACGTCGGTCCTTTTGACCTTTCAGGTGTACGTATTTATGAACATTATATTGTGTGAAAGAAATGATCATTTTTGTACGCGGGTCCCCAAGCGAGTAGTAATGAGTGTCCGTGTTTTACCCACTATGCTAGCTTTGTTCATCCTGAAGCACGTCGGTCCTTTTGACCTTTCAGGTGTACGTATTTATGAACATTATATTGTGTGAAAGAAATGATCATTTTTGTACGCGGGTCCCCAAGCGAGTAGTAATGAGTGTCCGTGTTTTACCCACAATGCTAGCTTTGTTCATCCTGAAGCCCGTCGGTCCTTTTGACCTTTCAGGTGTACGTATTTATGAACATTATATTGTGTGAAAGAAATGATCATTTTTGTACGCGGGTCCCCAAGCGAGTAGTAATGAGTGTCCGTGTTTTACCCACAATGCTAGCTTTGTTCATCCTGAAGCACGTCGGTCCTTTTGACCTTTCAGGTGTACGTATTTATGAACATTATATTGTGTGAAAGAAATGATCATTTTTGTACGCGGGTCCCCAAGCGAGTAGTAATGAGTGTCCGTGTTTTACCCACTATGCTAGCTTTGTTCATCCTGAAGCACGTCGGTCCTTTTGACCTTTCAGGTGTACGTATTTATGAACATTATATTGTGTGAAAGAAATGATCATTTTTGTACGCGGGTCCCCAAGCGAGTAGTAATGAGTGTCCGTGTTTTACCCACTATGCTAGCTTTGTTCATCCTGAAGCACGTCGGTCCTTTTGACCTTTCAGGTGTACGTATTTATGAACATTATATTGTGTGAAAGAAATGATCATTTTTGTACGCGGGTCCCCAAGCGAGTAGTAATGAGTGTCCGTGTTTTACCCACAATGCTAGCTTTGTTCATCCTGAAGCACGTCGGTCCTTTTGACCTTTCAGGTGTACGTATTTATGAACATTATATTGTGTGAAAGAAATGATCATTTTTGTACGCGGGTCCCCAAGCGAGTAGTAATGAGTGTCCGTGTTTTACCCACAATGCTAGCTTTGTTCATCCTGAAGCACGTCGGTCCTTTTGACCTTTCAGGTGTACGTATTTATGAACATTATATTGTGTGAAAGAAATGATCATTTTTGTACGCGGGTCCCCAAGCGAGTAGTAATGAGTGTCCGTGTTTTACCCACTATGCTAGCTTTGTTCATCCTGAAGCACGTCGGTCCTTTTGACCTTTCAGGTGTACGTATTTATGAACATTATATTGTGTGAAAGAAATGATCATTTTTGTACGCGGGTCCCCAAGCGAGTAGTAATGAGTGTCCGTGTTTTACCCACTATGCTAGCTTTGTTCATCCTGAAGCACGTCGGTCCTTTTGACCTTTCAGGTGTACGTATTTATGAACATTATATTGTGTGAAAGAAATGATCATTTTTGTACGCGGGTCCCCAAGCGAGTAGTAATGAGTGTCCGTGTTTTACCCACTATGCTAGCTTTGTTCATCCTGAAGCACGTCGGTCCTTTTGACCTTTCAGGTGTACGTATTTATGAACATTATATTGTGTGAAAGAAATGATCATTTTTGTACGCGGGTCCCCAAGCGAGTAGTAATGAGTGTCCGTGTTTTACCCACTATGCTAGCTTTGTTCATCCTGAAGCACGTCGGTCCTTTTGACCTTTCAGGTGTACGTATTTATGAACATTATATTGTGTGAAAGAAATGATCATTTTTGTACGCGGGTCCCCAAGCGAGTAGTAATGAGTGTCCGTGTTTTACCCACAATGCTAGCTTTGTTCATCCTGAAGCACGTCGGTCCTTTTGACCTTTCAGGTGTACGTATTTATGAACATTATATTGTGTGAAAGAAATGATCATTTTTGTACGCGGGTCCCCAAGCGAGTAGTAATGAGTGTCCGTGTTTTACCCACAATGCTAGCTTTGTTCATCCTGAAGCACGTCGGTCCTTTTGACCTTTCAGGTGTACGTATTTATGAACATTATATTGTGTGAAAGAAATGATCATTTTTGTACGCGGGTCCCCAAGCGAGTAGTAATGAGTGTCCGTGTTTTACCCACTATGCTAGCTTTGTTCATCCTGAAGCACGTCGGTCCTTTTGACCTTTCAGGTGTACGTATTTATGAACATTATATTGTGTGAAAGAAATGATCATTTTTGTACGCGGGTCCCCAAGCGAGTAGTAATGAGTGTCCGTGTTTTACCCACAATGCTAGCTTTGTTCATCCTGAAGCACGTCGGTCCTTTTGACCTTTCAGGTGTACGTATTTATGAACATTATATTGTGTGAAAGAAATGATCATTTTTGTACGCGGGTCCCCAAGCGAGTAGTAATGAGTGTCCGTGTTTTACCCACAATGCTAGCTTTGTTCATCCTGAAGCACGTCGGTCCTTTTGACCTTTCAGGTGTACGTATTTATGAACATTATATTGTGTGAAAGAAATGATCATTTTTGTACGCGGGTCCCCAAGCGAGTAGTAATGAGTGTCCGTGTTTTACCCACTATGCTAGCTTTGTTCATCCTGAAGCACGTCGGTCCTTTTGACCTTTCAGGTGTACGTATTTATGAACATTATATTGTGTGAAAGAAATGATCATTTTTGTACGCGGGTCCCCAAGCGAGTAGTAATGAGTGTCCGTGTTTTACCCACTATGCTAGCTTTGTTCATCCTGAAGCACGTCGGTCCTTTTGACCTTTCAGGTGTACGTATTTATGAACATTATATTGTGTGAAAGAAATGATCATTTTTGTACGCGGGTCCCCAAGCGAGTAGTAATGAGTGTCCGTGATTTACCCACTATGCTAGCTTTGTTCATCCTGAAGCACGTCGGTCCTTTTGACCTTTCAGGTGTACGTATTTATGAACATTATATTGTGTGAAAGAAATGATCATTTTTGTACGCGGGTCCCCAAGCGAGTAGTAATGAGTGTCCGTGTTTTACCCACTATGCTAGCTTTGTTCATCCTGAAGCACGTCGGTCCTTTTGACCTTTCAGGTGTACGTATTTATGAACATTATATTGTGTGAAAGAAATGATCATTTTTGTACGCGGGTCCCCAAGCGAGTAGTAATGAGTGTCCGTGTTTTACCCACTATGCTAGCTTTGTTCATCCTGAAGCACGTCGGTCCTTTTGACCTTTCAGGTGTACGTATTTATGAACATTATATTGTGTGAAAGAAATGATCATTTTTGTACGCGGGTCCCCAAGCGAGTAGTAATGAGTGTCCGTGTTTTACCCACAATGCTAGCTTTGTTCATCCTGAAGCACGTCGGTCCTTTTGACCTTTCAGGTGTACGTATTTATGAACATTATATTGTGTGAAAGAAATGATCATTTTTGTACGCGGGTCCCCAAGCGAGTAGTAATGAGTGTCCGTGTTTTACCCACAATGCTAGCTTTGTTCATCCTGAAGCACGTCGGTCCTTTTGACCTTTCAGGTGTACGTATTTATGAACATTATATTGTGTGAAAGAAATGATCATTTTTGTACGCGGGTCCCCAAGCGAGTAGTAATGAGTGTCCGTGTTTTACCCACTATGCTAGCTTTGTTCATCCTGAAGCACGTCGGTCCTTTTGACCTTTCAGGTGTACGTATTTATGAACATTATATTGTGTGAAAGAAATGATCATTTTTGTACGCGGGTCCCCAAGCGAGTAGTAATGAGTGTCCGTGTTTTACCCACTATGCTAGCTTTGTTCATCCTGAAGCACGTCGGTCCTTTTGACCTTTCAGGTGTACGTATTTATGAACATTATATTGTGTGAAAGAAATGATCATTTTTGTACGCGGGTCCCCAAGCGAGTAGTAATGAGTGTCCGTGTTTTACCCACAATGCTAGCTTTGTTCATCCTGAAGCACGTCGGTCCTTTTGACCTTTCAGGTGTACGTATTTATGAACATTATATTGTGTGAAAGAAATGATCATTTTTGTACGCGGGTCCCCAAGCGAGTAGTAATGAGTGTCCGTGTTTTACCCACTATGCTAGCTTTGTTCATCCTGAAGCACGTCGGTCCTTTTGACCTTTCAGGTGTACGTATTTATGAACATTATATTGTGTGAAAGAAATGATCATTTTTGTACGCGGGTCCCCAAGCGAGTAGTAATGAGTGTCCGTGTTTTACCCACTATGCTAGCTTTGTTCATCCTGAAGCACGTCGGTCCTTTTGACCTTTCAGGTGTACGTATTTATGAACATTATATTGTGTGAAAGAAATGATCATTTTTGTACGCGGGTCCCCAAGCGAGTAGTAATGAGTGTCCGTGTTTTACCCACAATGCTAGCTTTGTTCATCCTGAAGCACGTCGGTCCTTTTGACCTTTCAGGTGTACGTATTTATGAACATTATATTGTGTGAAAGAAATGATCATTTTTGTACGCGGGTCCCCAAGCGAGTAGTAATGAGTGTCCGTGTTTTACCCACTATGCTAGCTTTGTTCATCCTGAAGCACGTCGGTCCTTTTGACCTTTCAGGTGTACGTATTTATGAACATTATATTGTGTGAAAGAAATGATCATTTTTGTACGCGGGTCCCCAAGCGAGTAGTAATGAGTGTCCGTGTTTTACCCACTATGCTAGCTTTGTTCATCCTGAAGCACGTCGGTCCTTTTGACCTTTCAGGTGTACGTATTTATGAACATTATATTGTGTGAAAGAAATGATCATTTTTGTACGCGGGTCCCCAAGCGAGTAGTAATGAGTGTCCGTGTTTTACCCACTATGCTAGCTTTGTTCATCCTGAAGCACGTCGGTCCTTTTGACCTTTCAGGTGTACGTATTTATGAACATTATATTGTGTGAAAGAAATGATCATTTTTGTACGCGGGTCCCCAAGCGAGTAGTAATGAGTGTCCGTGTTTTACCCACAATGCTAGCTTTGTTCATCCTGAAGCACGTCGGTCCTTTTGACCTTTCAGGTGTACGTATTTATGAACATTATATTGTGTGAAAGAAATGATCATTTTTGTACGCGGGTCCCCAAGCGAGTAGTAATGAGTGTCCGTGTTTTACCCACAATGCTAGCTTTGTTCATCCTGAAGCACGTCGGTCCTTTTGACCTTTCAGGTGTACGTATTTATGAACATTATATTGTGTGAAAGAAATGATCATTTTTGTACGCGGGTCCCCAAGCGAGTAGTAATGAGTGTCCGTGTTTTACCCACTATGCTAGCTTTGTTCATCCTGAAGCACGTCGGTCCTTTTGACCTTTCAGGTGTACGTATTTATGAACATTATATTGTGTGAAAGAAATGATCATTTTTGTACGCGGGTCCCCAAGCGAGTAGTAATGAGTGTCCGTGTTTTACCCACTATGCTAGCTTTGTTCATCCTGAAGCACGTCGGTCCTTTTGACCTTTCAGGTGTACGTATTTATGAACATTATATTGTGTGAAAGAAATGATCATTTTTGTACGCGGGTCCCCAAGCGAGTAGTAATGAGTGTCCGTGTTTTACCCACTATGCTAGCTTTGTTCATCCTGAAGCACGTCGGTCCTTTTGACCTTTCAGGTGTACGTATTTATGAACATTATATTGTGTGAAAGAAATGATCATTTTTGTACGCGGGTCCCCAAGCGAGTAGTAATGAGTGTCCGTGTTTTACCCACTATGCTAGCTTTGTTCATCCTGAAGCACGTCGGTCCTTTTGACCTTTCAGGTGTACGTATTTATGAACATTATATTGTGTGAAAGAAATGATCATTTTTGTACGCGGGTCCCCAAGCGAGTAGTAATGAGTGTCCGTGTTTTACCCACTATGCTAGCTTTGTTCATCCTGAAGCACGTCGGTCCTTTTGACCTTTCAGGTGTACGTATTTATGAACATTATATTGTGTGAAAGAAATGATCATTTTTGTACGCGGGTCCCCAAGCGAGTAGTAATGAGTGTCCGTGTTTTACCCACAATGCTAGCTTTGTTCATCCTGAAGCACGTCGGTCCTTTTGACCTTTCAGGTGTACGTATTTATGAACATTATATTGTGTGAAAGAAATGATCATTTTTGTACGCGGGTCCCCAAGCGAGTAGTAATGAGTGTCCGTGTTTTACCCACAATGCTAGCTTTGTTCATCCTGAAGCACGTCGGTCCTTTTGACCTTTCAGGTGTACGTATTTATGAACATTATATTGTGTGAAAGAAATGATCATTTTTGTACGCGGGTCCCCAAGCGAGTAGTAATGAGTGTCCGTGTTTTACCCACAATGCTAGCTTTGTTCATCCTGAAGCACGTCGGTCCTTTTGACCTTTCAGGTGTACGTATTTATGAACATTATATTGTGTGAAAGAAATGATCATTTTTGTACGCGGGTCCCCAAGCGAGTAGTAATGAGTGTCCGTGTTTTACCCACTATGCTAGCTTTGTTCATCCTGAAGCACGTCGGTCCTTTTGACCTTTCAGGTGTACGTATTTATGAACATTATATTGTGTGAAAGAAATGATCATTTTTGTACGCGGGTCCCCAAGCGAGTAGTAATGAGTGTCCGTGTTTTACCCACTATGCTAGCTTTGTTCATCCTGAAGCACGTCGGTCCTTTTGACCTTTCAGGTGTACGTATTTATGAACATTATATTGTGTGAAAGAAATGATCATTTTTGTACGCGGGTCCCCAAGCGAGTAGTAATGAGTGTCCGTGTTTTACCCACTATGCTAGCTTTGTTCATCCTGAAGCACGTCGGTCCTTTTGACCTTTCAGGTGTACGTATTTATGAACATTATATTGTGTGAAAGAAATGATCATTTTTGTACGCGGGTCCCCAAGCGAGTAGTAATGAGTGTCCGTGTTTTACCCACTATGCTAGCTTTGTTCATCCTGAAGCACGTCGGTCCTTTTGACCTTTCAGGTGTACGTATTTATGAACATTATATTGTGTGAAAGAAATGATCATTTTTGTACGCGGGTCCCCAAGCGAGTAGTAATGAGTGTCCGTGTTTTACCCACTATGCTAGCTTTGTTCATCCTGAAGCACGTCGGTCCTTTTGACCTTTCAGGTGTACGTATTTATGAACATTATATTGTGTGAAAGAAATGATCATTTTTGTACGCGGGTCCCCAAGCGAGTAGTAATGAGTGTCCGTGTTTTACCCACAATGCTAGCTTTGTTCATCCTGAAGCACGTCGGTCCTTTTGACCTTTCAGGTGTACGTATTTATGAACATTATATTGTGTGAAAGAAATGATCATTTTTGTACGCGGGTCCCCAAGCGAGTAGTAATGAGTGTCCGTGTTTTACCCACAATGCTAGCTTTGTTCATCCTGAAGCACGTCGGTCCTTTTGACCTTTCAGGTGTACGTATTTATGAACATTATATTGTGTGAAAGAAATGATCATTTTTGTACGCGGGTCCCCAAGCGAGTAGTAATGAGTGTCCGTGTTTTACCCACTATGCTAGCTTTGTTCATCCTGAAGCACGTCGGTCCTTTTGACCTTTCAGGTGTACGTATTTATGAACATTATATTGTGTGAAAGAAATGATCATTTTTGTACGCGGGTCCCCAAGCGAGTAGTAATGAGTGTCCGTGTTTTACCCACTATGCTAGCTTTGTTCATCCTGAAGCACGTCGGTCCTTTTGACCTTTCAGGTGTACGTATTTATGAACATTATATTGTGTGAAAGAAATGATCATTTTTGTACGCGGGTCCCCAAGCGAGTAGTAATGAGTGTCCGTGTTTTACCCACTATGCTAGCTTTGTTCATCCTGAAGCACGTCGGTCCTTTTGACCTTTCAGGTGTACGTATTTATGAACATTATATTGTGTGAAAGAAATGATCATTTTTGTACGCGGGTCCCCAAGCGAGTAGTAATGAGTGTCCGTGTTTTACCCACAATGCTAGCTTTGTTCATCCTGAAGCACGTCGGTCCTTTTGACCTTTCAGGTGTACGTATTTATGAACATTATATTGTGTGAAAGAAATGATCATTTTTGTACGCGGGTCCCCAAGCGAGTAGTAATGAGTGTCCGTGTTTTACCCACAATGCTAGCTTTGTTCATCCTGAAGCACGTCGGTCCTTTTGACCTTTCAGGTGTACGTATTTATGAACATTATATTGTGTGAAAGAAATGATCATTTTTGTACGCGGGTCCCCAAGCGAGTAGTAATGAGTGTCCGTGTTTTACCCACTATGCTAGCTTTGTTCATCCTGAAGCACGTCGGTCCTTTTGACCTTTCAGGTGTACGTATTTATGAACATTATATTGTGTGAAAGAAATGATCATTTTTGTAACGCGGGTCCCCAAGCGAGTAGTAATGAGTGTCCGTGTTTTACCCACTATGCTAGCTTTGTTCATCCTGAAGCACGTCGGTCCTTTTGACCTTTCAGGTGTACGTATTTATGAACATTATATTGTGTGAAAGAAATGATCATTTTTGTACGCGGGTCCCCAAGCGAGTAGTAATGAGTGTCCGTGTTTTACCCACTATGCTAGCTTTGTTCATCCTGAAGCACGTCGGTCCTTTTGACCTTTCAGGTGTACGTATTTATGAACATTATATTGTGTGAAAGAAATGATCATTTTTGTACGCGGGTCCCCAAGCGAGTAGTAATGAGTGTCCGTGTTTTACCCACTATGCTAGCTTTGTTCATCCTGAAGCACGTCGGTCCTTTTGACCTTTCAGGTGTACGTATTTATGAACATTATATTGTGTGAAAGAAATGATCATTTTTGTACGCGGGTCCCCAAGCGAGTAGTAATGAGTGTCCGTGTTTTACCCACAATGCTAGCTTTGTTCATCCTGAAGCACGTCGGTCCTTTTGACCTTTCAGGTGTTCGTATTTATGAACATTATATTGTGTGAAAGAAATGATCATTTTTGTACGCGGGTCCCCAAGCGAGTAGTAATGAGTGTCCGTGTTTTACCCACAATGCTAGCTTTGTTCATCCTGAAGCACGTCGGTCCTTTTGACCTTTCAGGGTGGTGAAGGCGTATTTATGAACATTATATTGTGTGAAAGAAATGATCATTTTTGTACGCGGGTCCCCAAGCGAGTAGTAATGAGTGTCCGTGTTTTACCCACTATGCTAGCTTTGTTCATCCTGAAGCACGTCGGTCCTTTTGACCTTTCAGGTGTACGTATTTATGAACATTATATTGTGTGAAAGAAATGATCATTTTTGTACGCGGGTCCCCAAGCGAGTAGTAATGAGTGTCCGTGTTTTACCCACAATGCTAGCTTTGTTCATCCTGAAGCACGTCGGTCCTTTTGACCTTTCAGGTGTACGTATTTATGAACATTATATTGTGTGAAAGAAATGATCATTTTTGTACGCGGGTCCCCAAGCGAGTAGTAATGAGTGTCCGTGTTTTACCCCACAATGCTAGCTTTGTTCATCCTGAAGCACGTCGGTCCTTTTGACCTTTCAGGTGTACGTATTTATGAACATTATATTGTGTGAAAGAAATGATCATTTTTGTACGCGGGTCCCCCAAGCGAGTAGTAATGAGTGTCCGTGTTTTACCCACTATGCTAGCTTTGTTCATCCTGAAGCACGTCGGTCCTTTTGACCTTTCAGGTGTACGTATTTATGAACATTATATTGTGTGAAAGAAATGATCATTTTTGTACGCGGGTCCCCAAGCGAGTAGTAATGAGTGTCCGTGTTTTACCCACAATGCTAGCTTTGTTCATCCTGAAGCACGTCGGTCCTTTTGACCTTTCAGGTGTACGTATTTATGAACATTATATTGTGTGAAAGAAATGATCATTTTTGTACGCGGGTCCCCAAGCGAGTAGTAATGAGTGTCCGTGTTTTACCCACAATGCTAGCTTTGTTCATCCTGAAGCACGTCGGTCCTTTTGACCTTTCAGGTGTACGTATTTATGAACATTATAATGTGTGAAAGAAATGATCATTTTTGTACGCGGGTCCCCAAGCGAGTAGTAATGAGTGTCCGTGTTTTACCCACTATGCTAGCTTTGTTCATCCTGAAGCACGTCGGTCCTTTTGACCTTTCAGGTGTACGTATTTATGAACATTATATTGTGTGAAAGAAATGATCATTTTTGTACGCGGGTCCCCAAGCGAGTAGTAATGAGTGTCCGTGTTTTACCCACAATGCTAGCTTTGTTCATCCTGAAGCACGTCGGTCCTTTTGACCTTTCAGGTGTACGTATTTATGAACATTATATTGTGTGAAAGAAATGATCATTTTTGTACGCGGGTCCCCAAGCGAGTAGTAATGAGTGTCCGTGTTTTACCCACTATGCTAGCTTTGTTCATCCTGAAGCACGTCGGTCCTTTTGACCTTTCAGGTGTACGTATTTATGAACATTATATTGTGTGAAAGAAATGATCATTTTTGTACGCGGGTCCCCAAGCGAGTAGTAATGAGTGTCCGTGTTTTACCCACAATGCTAGCTTTGTTCATCCTGAAGCACGTCGGTCCTTTTGACCTTTCAGGTGTACGTATTTATGAACATTATATTGTGTGAAAGAAATGATCATTT
>JAOYRU010001917.1:0-31391 GCA_026315105.1 Locusta migratoria | reverse complement strand
GAAACAGCAAAATAAAACATTCTGCCGAGAAAATGAAGGTAGTGGCCTATCGGTGTCAAAACCGGTGATTCGTGCGCCAGACGCCCTCCGGCCCATTGCAACTATATACATCCAAAATCATTTCCTCCTTGAAAATATGACTATTTTTACTTAAACAAACGGCGAATATACTGCATTGCCATTAAGAAGAAGAAAAATAAATATTCTGCCGAGAAAATGAAGGTAGTGGCTATCGGTGTCAAAACAGGTGATTCGCGCACCAGAAGCCCAACCGGCCCATTGCAACTATATACATCCAAAATCATCTCCTCCTTGAGAAATATGACTATTTTACTTAAACAAACGGCGAATATACTGCATTACCATTAAGAAACAGAAAAATAAAATATTCTGCCGAGAAAAATGAAGGTAGTGGCTATAAGTGTCAAAAAGCGCTGATTCGTGGTTACCAGGCGCCCGAACGGCCCATTGCAACTATATACATCCAAAAATCATCCCCTCCTCGAAAATATGACTATTTTACTTAAACAAACGGCGAATATACTGCATTACCATTAAGACACAGCAAAATAAAACATTCTGCCGAGAAAATGAAGGTAGTGGCTATCGGTGTCAAAACCGGTGATTCGTGCGCCAGACGCCCACCGGCCCATTGCAACTATATACATCCAAAATCATCTCCTCCTTGAAAAATATGACTATTTTACTTAAACAAACGGAGAATATACTGCATTACCATTAAGAAACAGAAAAATAAATATTCTACCCGAGAAAATGAAGGTAGTGGCTATCGGTGTCAAAACCGGTGATTCTTGCACCAGACGCCCCACCGGCCCATGGCAACTATATACATCCAAAATCATCTCCTCCTTGAAAAAAAAGACCATTTTACTTAAACAAAAGGCGAATATACTGCATTACCATTAAGAAACAGCAAAATAAAACATTCTGCCGAGAAAATGAAGGTAGTGGCTATAAGTGTCAAAACCGCTGGAATCGTGGTTACCAGGCGCCCAGCGGCCCATTGCAAATATATATATCCAAAATCATTTTCATCATTGAAAATATGACTATTTTACTTAAACAACGGCGAATATACTGCATTACCATTAAGAAACAGCAAAATAAAAACATTCTGCCGAGAAAATGAAGGTAGTGGCTATCGGTGTCAAAACCGGTGATTCGTGCACCAGAAGCCCACCGGCCCATTCAACTATATACATCCCAAAAATCATCTCCTCCTTGAAAATATGACTATTTTACTTAAACAAACGGCGAATATACTGCATTACCATTAAGAAACAGCAAAATAAAAACATACTGCCGAGAAAATGAAGGTAGTGGGGCTATAAGTGTCAAATCCGCTGAATCGTGGTTACCAGGCCACCCAGCGGCCCAATTGCAACTATATACATCCAAAATCATCTCCTCCTTGAGAATATTACTATTTTACTTAAACAAACGGCGAATATACTGCATTACCATTAAGGAAACAGCATAATAAAACCATTCTGCCGAGAAAATGAAGGTAGTGGCTATCGGTGTCAAAACCGTGATTCGTGCACCAGACGCCCACCGGCCCATTGCAACTATATACATCCAAAATAATCTCCTCCTTGAAAATATGACTATTTTTCTTAAACAAACGGCGAATATTACGTGCATTACCATTGAGAAACAGCAAAATAAAACATTCTGCCGAGAAAATGAAGGTAATGGCTATAAGTGTCAAAACCACGCTGAATCGTGGTTACCAGGCGCCCAGCGGGCCCATTGCAACTATATACATCCAAAATCATCTCCTCCTTGAAAATATGACTATTTTACTTAAACAAACGGAGAATATACTGCATTACCATTAAGAAACAGCTAAATAAAACATTGTGCCGAGAAAATGAAGGTAGTGGCTATCGGTGTCAAAACCGGTGATTCGTGCACCAGACGCCAACCGGCCCATTGCAACTATATACATCCAAAATCAACTCCTCCTTGAAAAATATGACTATTTTACTTAAACAAAACGGCGAATATACTGGCATTACCATAAGAAAACAGCAAAATAAAACATTCTGCCGAGAAAATGAAGGTAGTGGCTATATGTGTCAAAAGCGCTGATTCGTGGTTACCAGGCGCCCAACGGCCCATTGCAACTATATACATCCAAAATCATCTCCTCCTTGAAAATATGATTATTTTACTTAAACAAACGGCGAATATACTGCATTACCATTAAGAAACAGCAAAAAAAAAAAACATTCTGGCGAGAAAATGAAGGTAGTGGCTATAAGTGTCAAAACCGGTGATTTCGTGCACCAGATGCCCACCGGCCCATAGCAACTATATACATCCAAAATCATCTCCTCCTTGAAATATATGACTATTTTACTTAAAGAAACGGCGAATATACTGCATTACCATTAAGAAACAGCAAAATAAAACATTCTGCCTACAAAATGAAGGTAGTGGCTATAGGTGTCAAAACCGGTGATTCGTGCGCCAGTCGCCCACCGGCCCATTGCAACTATATACATCCAAAATCATCTCCTCCTTGAAAATATGACTATTTTACTTAAACAAACGGCGAATATACTGCATTACCTTTAAGAAAACAGCAAAATATAACATTCTGCCGAGAAAATAATGGCAGTGGCTATAAGTGTCAAAACCGGTGAATCGCGGTACCGGGCGCCCAGCGGCCCATTGCAACTATATACATCTAAAATCATCTCCTCCTTGAAAATATGACTATTTTACTTAAACAAACGGCGAATATACTGCATTACCATTACGAAACAGCAAATTAAAACATTCTGCGGAGAAAATGAAGGTAGTGGCTATAAGTGTCAAAACCGGTGATTCGTGCACCAGATGCCCACCCGGCCCATAGCAACTATATACATCCAACATCATCTCCTCCTTGAATATATGACTATTTTACTTAAACAAACGGCGAATATACTGCATTACCATTACGAAACAGCAAATTAAAACATTCTGCGGAGAAAATGAAGGTAGTGCCTATAAGTGTCAAAACCGGTGATTCGTGCACCAGATGACCACCGGCCCCATAGCAACTATATACATCCAAAATCATCTCCTCCTTGAAAATATGACTATTTTACTTAAACAAAACGGCGAATATACTGCATTACCATTAAGAAAACAGCAAAATAAAACATTCTGCCGAGAAAATGAAGGTAGTGGCTATCGGTGTCAAAACCGGTGATTCGTGCGCCCAGACGCCCACCGGCCCATTGCAACTATATACATCCAAAATCATTTCCTCCTTGAAAATATGACTATTTTACTTAAAACAAACGGCGAATATACTGCATTGCCATTAAGAAGAAGAAAAATAAAATATTCTCGCGAGAAAATGAAGGTAGTGGCTATCGGTGTCAAAACAGGTGATTCGCGCACCAGAAGCCCACCGGCCCATTGCAACTATATACATCCAAAATCATCTCCTCCTTGAGAATATGACTATTTTACTTAAACAAACGGCGAATATACTGCATTACCATTAAGAAACAGAAAAATAAAATATTCTGCCGAGAAAAATGAAGGTAGTAGCTATAAGTGTCAAAAGCGCTGATTCGTGGTTACCAGGCGCCGAACGGCCCCATTGCAACTATATACATCCAAAATCATCCCCTCCTTGAAAATATGACTATTTTACTTAAACAAACGGCGAATATACTGCATTACCATTAAGACACAGCAAAATAAAACATTCTGCCGAGAAAATGAAGGTAGTGGCTATCGGTGTCAAAACCGGTGATTCGTGCGCCAGGACGCCCACCGGCCCATTGCAACTATATACCATCCAAAATCATCTCCGCCTTGAAAATATGACTATTTTACTTAAACAAACGGAGAATATACTGCATTACCATTAAGAAACAGAAAAATAAATATTCTACCGAGAAAATGAAGGTAGTGGCTATCGGTTGTCAAAACCGGTGATTCTTGCACCAGAACGCCCACCGGCCCATGGCAACTATATACATCCAAAATCATCTCCTCCTTGAAAAAAAAGACCATTTTACTTAAACAAAAGGCGAATATACTGCATTACCATTAAGAAACAGCAAAATAAAACATTCTGCCGAGAAAATGAAGGTAGTGGCTATAAGTGTCAAAACCGCTGAATCGTGGTTACCAGGCGCCCAGCGGCCCATTGCAAATATATACATCCAAAATCATTTCATCATTGAAAATATGACTATTTTACTTAAACAAAACGGCGAATATACTGCATTACCATTAAGAAACAGCAAAATAAAACATTCTGCCGAGAAAATGAAGGTAGTGGCTATCGGTGTCAAAACCGGTGATTCGTGCACCAGAAGCCCACCGGCCCATTCAACTATATACATCCAAAATCATCTCCTCCTTGAAAAATATGACTATTTTACTTAAACAAACGGCGAATATACTGCATTACCATTAAGAAAACAGCAAAATAAAACATACTGCGCGAGAAAATGAAGGTAGTGGCTATAAGTGTCAAATCCGCTGAATCGTGGTTACCAGGCACCCAGCGGCCCATTGCAACTATATACATCCAAAATCATCTCCTCCTTGAGAATATTACTATTTTACCTTAAACAAACGGCGAATATACTGCATTACCATTAAGAAACAGCATAATAAAACATTCTGCCGAGAAAATGAAGGTAGTGGCTATCGGTGTCAAAACCGGTGATTCGTGCACCAGACGCCCACCGGCCCATTGCAACTATATACATCCAAAATAATCTCCTCCTTGAAAATATGACTATTTTTCTTAAACAAACGGCGAATATACTGCATTACCATTGAGAAACAGCAAAATAAAACATTCTGCGAGAAAATGAAGGTAATGGCTATAAGTGTCAAAACCGCTGAATCGTGGTTACCAGGCGCCCAGCGGCCCATTGCAACTATATACATCCAAAATCATCTCCTCCTTGAAAATATGACCATTTTACTTAAACAAACGGCGAATATACTGCATTACCATTAAGAAACAGCAAAATAAAACATTCTGTCGAGAAAATGAAGGTAGTGGCTATAAGTGTCAAAACCGCTGAATCGTGGTTACCAGGCGCCCAGCGGGCCCATTGGCAACTATATACATCCAAAATCATCTCCTCCTTGAAAATATGACTATTTTACTTAAACAAACGGAGAATATACTGCATTAACCATTAAGAAACAGCTAAATAAAACATTGTGCCGAGAAAATGAAGGTAGTGGCTATCGGTGTCAAAACCGGTGATTCGTGCACCAGACGCCCACCGGCCCATTGCAACTATATACATCCAAAATCAACTCCTCCTTGAAAATATGACTATTTTACTTAAACAAACGGCGAATATACTGCATTACCATTAAGAAACAGCAAAATAAAAACATTCTGCCCGAGAAAATGAAGGTAGTGGCTATAAGTGTCAAAACCGCTGAATCGTGGTTACCAGGCACCCAGCTGCCCATTGGCAACTATATACATCCAAAATCATCTCCTCCTTGAGAATATTACTATTTTACTTAAACAAACGGCGAATATACTGCATTACCATTAAGAAACAGCATAATAAAACATTCTGCCGAGAAAATGAAGGTAGTGGCTATCGGTGTCAAAAACCGGGTGATTCGTGCACCAGAAGCCCACCGGCCCATTGCAACTATATACATCCAAAATCATCTCCTCCTTGAAAATATGACTATTTTACTTAAACAAACGGCGAATATACTGCATTACCATTAAGAAACAGCAGAATATAACATACTGCCGAGAAAATGAAGGTAGTGGCTATAAGTGTTCAAAAACCACTGAATCGTGGTTACCAGGCGCCCAGCGGCCCCATTGCAACTATATACATCCGAAATCATCTCCTCCTTGAAAATATGACTATTTTACTTAAACAAACGGCGAATATACTGCATTACAATTAAGAAACAGCAAAATAAAACATTCTGCCGAGAAAATGAAGGTGGTGGCTATCGGTATCAAAACCGGTGATTCGTGCACCAGATGGCCACCGGCCCATTGCAACTATATACGTCCAAAATCAACTCCTCCTTGAAAATATGACTATTTCACTTAAACAAACGGCGAATATACTGCATTACCATTAAGAAACAGCAAAATTAAACATTCTGCAGAGAAAATAAAGGTAGTGGCTATCGGTGTCAAAACCGGTGATTCGTGCACCAGACGCCTACCGGCCCATTGCAACTATATACATCCAAAATCATCTCCTCCTTGAAAATATGACTATTTTACTTAACCAAACGGCGAATATACTGCATTACCACTAAGAAAACAGCAAAATAAAACATTCTGCCGAGAAAATGAAGGTAGTGGCTATAAGTGTCAAACAGGTGAATCGCGGTACCAAGCGCACCAGCGGCCCATTGCAAATATATACATCCAAAATCATCTCCTCCTTGAAAATATGACTATTTTACTTAAACAAACGGCGAATATACTGCATTACCATTAAGAAATAGAAAAAAAATAAAATATTCTGCCGAGAAAATGAAGGAAGTGGCTAATCGGTGTCAAAACCGGTGATTCGTGCACCAGACGCCCACCGGCCCGTTGCAACTATATACATAAAAATCATCTCCTCCTTGAAAAAAAGACCATTTTACTTAAACAAAAGGCGAATATACTGCATTACCATTAAGAAACAGCAAAATAAAACATTCTGCCGAGAAAATGAAGGTAGTGGCTATATGTGTCAAAACCGCTGAATCGTGTTTACCAGGCGCCCAGCGGCCCATTGCAACTATATACATCCAAAATCATCTCCTCCTTGAAAATATGACTATTTTACCTTAAACAAACGGCGAATATACTGCATTACCATTACAAAACAGCAAAATAAAACATTCTGCCGAGAAAATGAAGTTAGTGGCTATCGGTGTCAAAACCGGTGATTCGAGCACCAGACGCCCACCGGCCCATTGCAACTATATACATCCAAAATAATCTCCTCCTTGAAAATATGACTATTTTTTTTATACAAACAGCGAATATACTGCATTACCATTGAGAAACAGCAAAATAAAACATTCTGCCGAGAAAATGAAGGTAATGGCTATAAGTGTCAAAACCGCTGAATCGTGGTTACCAGGGCGCCCAGCGGCCCATTGCAACCATATACATCCAAAATCATCTCTGACTTGAAAATATGACTATTTTACTTAAACAAACGGCGAATATACTGCATTACCATTAAGAAACAGCAAAACAAAACATTCTGCCGAGAAAATGAAGGTAGTGGCTATAAGTGTCAAAACCGCTGAATCGTGGTTACCAGGCGCCCAGCGGCCCATTGCAACTATATACATCCAAAATCATCTCCACCTTGAAAATATGACAATTTTACTTAAACAAACGGCGAATATACTGCATTACCATTAAGAAACAGCAAAATAAACATTCTGCCGAGAAAATGAAGGTGGTGGCTATCGGTGTCAAAACCGGTGATTCGTGCACCAGATGCCCCACCGGCCCATTGCAACTATATACATACAAAATCATCTCCTCCTTGAAAATATGACTATTCTACTTAAACAAACGGCGAATATACTGCATTACCATTACGAAACGGCAAAATTAAACATTCTGCCGAGAAAATGAAGGTAGTGGCTATCGGTGTCAAAAACCGGTGATTCGTGCACCAGACGCCCCACTGGCCCATTGCAACTATATACATCCAAAATCAACTCCTCCTAGAAAATATTACTATTTTACTTAACCAAACGGCGAATATACTGCATTACCACTGACAAACAGCAAAATAAAACATTCTGCCGAAAAAATGAAGGGTAGTGGCTATACGTGTCAAAAACCGGTGAATCATGGTACCGAGGCGCCCAGCGGCCCATTGCAACTATGTACATCCAAAATCATCTCCTCCTTGAAAATATCACTATTTTACATAAACAAACGGCGAATATACTGCATTAACCATTAAGAAACAGCAAAATAAAAACATTCTGCCGAGAAAATGAAGGTAGTGGCTATCGGTGTCCAAAACCGGTGATTCGTGCACCAGACGCCCCACCGGCACATTGCAACTATATACATCCAAAATCATCTCTTCCTTGAAAATATGACTATTTTACTTAAACAAACGGCGAATATACTGCATTACCATTAAGAAACAGCAAAATAAAACATTCTGCCGAGAAAATGAAGGTAGTGGCTATAGGTGTCGCAACCGCTGAATCGTGGTTACCAGGCGCCCAGCGGCCCATTGCAACTATATACATCCAAAATCATCTCCTCCTTGAAAATATGACTATTTTACTTAAACAAACGGCGAATATACTGCATTAACCATTAAGAAACAGCAAAATAATACATTCTGCCGAGAAAATGAAGGTAGTGGCTATAAGTGTCAACACCGCTGAATCGTGGTTACCTGGCGCCCAGCGGCCCATTGCGACTATATACATCCAAAATCATCTCCTCCCTGAAAATATGACTATTTTACTTAAACAAACGGCGAATATACTGCATTACCATTAAGAAACAGCAAAATAAAACATTCTGCCGGGAAAATGAAGGTAGTGGCTATAAGTGTCAAAACCGCTGAATCGTGGTTACCAGGCGCCCAGCGGCCCATTGCAACTATATACATCCAAAATCATCTCCTCCTTGAATATATGACTATTTTACCTAAACAAACGGCGAAAATAATGCATTACCATTACGAAACAGCAAAATAAAACATTCTGCCGAGAAAATGAAGGTAGTGGCTATAAGTGTCAAAATCGCTGAATCGTGGTTACCAGGCGCCCAGCGGCCCATTGCAACTATATATATCTAAAATCATCTCCTCCTTGAAAATATGACTATTTGACTTAAACAAATGGCGAATATACTGCATTACCATTAAGAAACAGCAAAATAAAACATTCTGCCGAGAAAATGAAGGTAGTGGCTATAAGTGTCAAAACCGCTGAATCGTGGTTACCTGGCGCCCAGCGGCCCATTGCGACTATATACATCCAAAATCATCTCCTCCCTGAAAATATGACTATTTTACTTAAACAAACGGCGAATATACTGCATTACCATTAAGAAACAGCAAAATAAAACATTCTGCCGGGAAAATGAAGGTAGTGGCTATAAGTGTCAAAACCGCTGAATCGTGGTTACCAGGCGCCCAGCGGCCCATTGCAACTATATACATTTAAAATCATCTCCTCCTTGTAAATATGACTATTTTACTTAGACAAACGGCGAATATACTGCATTACCATTAAGAAACAGCAAACTAAACATTCTGCCGAGAAAATGAAGGTAGTGGCTATCGGTGTCAAAACCGGTGATTCGTGCACCAGACTCCCACCGGCCCATTGCAACTATATACATCCAAAATCATCTCCTCCTTGAATATATGACTATTTTACTTAAACAAACGGCGAATATACTGCATTACCATTACGAAACAGCAAAATAAAACATTCTGCCGAGAAAATGAAGGTAGTGGCTATAAGTGTCAAAATCGCTGATTCGTGGTTACCAGGCGCCCAGCGGCCCATTGCAACTATATACATCCAAAATCATCTCCTCCTTGAAAATATGACTATTTTACTTAAACAAACGGCGAATTTACTGCATTACCATTACGAAACAGCAAAATAAAACATTCTGCCTAGATAATGAAGGTAGTGGCTATAAGTGTCAAAACCGAAGAATCGTGGTACCAGGCGCCCAGCGGCCCATTGCAACTATATACATCCAAAATCATCTCCTCCTTGAATATATGACTATTTTACTTAAACAAACGGAGAATATACTGCATTACCATTAAGAAACAGCAAAGTAAAACATTCTGCCGAGAAAATGAAGGTAGTGGCTATAAGTGTCAAAACCGCTGAATCGTGGTTACCAGGCGCCCAGCGGCCCATTGCAACTATATACATCCAAAATCATCTCCTCCTTGAAAATATGACTATTTTACTTAAACAAACGGCAAATATACTGCATTACCATTAAGAAACAGCAAAATAAAACATTCTGCCGAGAAAATGAAGGTAGTGGCTATAAGTGTCAAAACCGCTGAATCGTGGTTACCAGGCGCCCAGCGGCCCATTGCAACAATATACATCCAAAATCATCTCCTCCTTGAAAATATGACTATTTTACTTAAACAAACGGCGAATATACTGCATTACCATTAAGAAACAGCAAAATAAAACATTCTGCCTAGAAAATGAAGGTAGTGGCTATCGGTGTCAAAATCAGTGATTCGTGCGCCAGACGCCCACCGGCCCATTGCAAACTATATACATCCAAAATCATCTCCTCCTTGAAAATATGACTATTTTACTTAAACAAACGGCTAATGTACTGCATTACCATTATGAAACAGCAAAATAAAGCATTCTGCCGAGAAAATGAAGGTAGTGGCTATAAGTATCAAAACCGCTGAATCGTGGTTACCAGGTGCCCAGCGGCCCATTGCAACTATATACATCCAAAATCATCTCCTCCTTGAAAATATGACTATTTTACTTAAACAAACGGCGAATATACTGCATTACCATTAAGATACAGCAAAATAAAACATTCTGCCGAAAAAATGAAGGTAGTGGCTATAAGTGTCAAAACCGCTGAATCGTGGTACCAGGCGCCCAGCGGCCCATTGCAACTATATACTTCCAAAGTCATCTCCTCCTTCATATTATGACTATTTTACTTAAACAAACGGCGAATATACTGCATTACCATTAAGAAACAACAAAATAAAACATTCTGCCAAGAAAATGAAGATAGTTTCTCTAAGTGTCAAAACTGCTGAATCGTGGTTACCAGGCGCCCAGCGGCCCATTGCACATATATATATCCAAAATCATCTCCTCCTTGAAAATATGACTATTTTACTTAAACAAACGGCGAATATACTGCATTACCATTAAGAAACAGCAAAGTAAAACATTCTGCCGAGAAAATGAAGGTAGTGGCTATCGGTATCAAAACCGGTGATTCATGCACCAGACGCCCACCGGCCCATTGCAACTATATACATCCAAAATCATCTCCTCCTTGAAAATATGACTATTTTACTTAACCAAACGGCGAATATACTGCATTACCACTAAGAAACAGCAAAATAAAACATTCTGCCGAGAAAATGAAGGTAGTGGCTATAAGTGTCAAAACCGGTGAATCGCGGTACCAGGCGCCCAGGGGGCCCATTGCAAATATATACATCCAAAATCATCTCCTCCTTGAAAATATGACTATTTTACTTAAACAAACGGCGAATATAACTGCATTACCATTAAGAAACAGCAAAATAAAACATTCTGCCGAGAAAATGAAGGTAGTGGCTATAAGTGTCAACACCGCTGAATCGTGGTTACCAGGCGCCCAGCGGTCCATTGCAACTATATACATCCAAAATCATCTCCTCCCTTGAATATATGACTATTTTACCTAAACAAAACGGCGAATATACTGCATTACCATTACGAAACAGCAAAATAAAACATTCTGTCGAGAAAATGAAGGTAGTGGCTATAAGTGTCAAAAACCGCTGAATTCGTGGTTACCAGGCGCCCAGCGGCCCATTGCAACTATATACATCCAAAATCATCTCCTCCTTGAAAATATGACTATTTTACTTAAACAAACGGCGAATATACTGCATTACCATTAAGAAACAGCAAAATAAAACATTCTGCCGAGATAATGAAGGTAGTGGCTATAAGTGTCAAAACCGAAGAATCGTGGTACCAGGCGCCCAGCGGCCCATTGCAACTATATACATCCAAAATCATCTCCTCCTTGAATATATGACTATTTTACTTAAACAAACGGAGAATATACTGCATTACCATTAAGAAACAGCAATGTAAAACATTCTGCCGAGAAAATGAAGGTAGTGGCTATAAGTGTCAAAACCGGTGAATCATGGTACCAGGCGCCCAGCGGCCCCATTGCAACTATGTACATCCAAAATCATCTCCTCCTTGAAAATATCACTATTTTACTTAAACAAACGGCGAATATACTGCATTACCATTAAGAAACAGCAAAATAAAACATTCTGCCGAGAAAATGAAGGTAGTGGCTATTGGTGTCAAAACCGTGATTCGTGCACCAGACGCCCACCGGCCCATTGACAACTATATACATCCAAAATCATCTCTTCCTTGAAAATATGACTATTTTACTTAAACAAACGGCGAATATACTGCATTACCATTAAGAAACAGCAAAATAAAACATTCTGCCGAGAAAATGAAGGTAGTGGCTATAAGTGTCGCAACCGCTGAATCGTGGTTACCAGGCGCCCAGCGGCCCATTGCAACTATATACATCCAAAATCATCTCCTACTTGAAAATATGACTATTTTACTTAAACAAACGGCGAATATACTGCATTACCATTAAGAAACAGCAAAATAAAACATTCTGCCGAGAAAATGAAGGTAGTGGCTATAAGTGTCAACACCGCTGAATCGTGGTTACCAGGCGCCCAGCGGCCCATTGCAACTATATACATCCAAAATCATCTCCTTCTTGAATATATGACTATTTTACCTAAACAAACGGCGAAAATAATGCATTACCATTACGAAACAGCAAAAAAAAACATTCTCTCGAGAAAATGAAGGTAGTGGCTATAAGTGTCAAAATCGCTGAATCGTGGTTACCAGGCGCCCAGCGGCCCATTGCAACTATATATATCTAAAATCATCTCCTCCTTGAAAATATGACTATTTTACTTAAACAAACGGCGAATATACTGCATTACCATTTAAGAAACAGCAAAATAAAACATTCTGCCGAGAAAATGAAGGTAGTGGCTATAAGTGTCAAAACCGCTGAATCGTGGTTACCTGGCGCCCAGCGGCCCATTGCGACTATATACATCCAAAATCATCTCCTCCTTGAAAATATGACTATTTTACTTAAACAAACGGCGAATATACTGCATTACCATTAAGAAACCAGCAAAATAAAACATTCTGCCGGGAAAATGAAGGTAGTGGCTATAAGTGTCAAAACCGCTGAATCGTGGTTACCAGGCGCCCAGCGGCCCATTGCAACAATATACATTTAAAATCATCTCCTCCTTGTAAAATATGACTATTTTACTTAGACAAACGGCGAATATACTGCATTACCATTAAGAAACAGCAAACTAAACATTCTGCCGAGAAAATGAAGGTAGTGGCTATCGGTGTCAAAACCGGTGATTCGTGCACCAGACGCCCACCGGCCCATTGCAACTATATACATCCAAAATTCATCTCCTCCTTGAATATATGACTATTTTACCTAAACAAACGGCGAATATATTGCATTACCATTACGAAACAGCAAAATAAAACATTCTGCCGAGAAAATGAAGGTAGTGGCTATAAGTGTCAAAATCGCTGATTCGTGGTTACCAGGCGCCCAGCGGCCCATTGCAACTATATACATCCAAAATCATCTCCTCCTTGAAAATATGACTATTTTACTTAAACAAACGGCGAATTTACTGCATTACCATTACGAAACAGCAAAATAAAACATTCTGCCGAGATAATGAAGGTAGTGGCTATAAGTGTCAAAACCGAAGAATCGTGGTACCAGGCGCCCAGAGGCCCATTGCAACTATATACATCCAAAATCTTCTCCTCCTTGAATATATGACTATTTTACTTAACCAAACGGCGAATATACTGCATTACCACTAAGAAACAGCAAAATAAAACATTCTGCCGAGAAAATGAAGGTAGTGGCTATAAGTGTCAAAACCGGTGAATCGCGGTACCAGGCGCCCAGCGGCCCATTGCAAATATATACATCCAAAATCATCTCCTCCTTGAAAATATGACTATTTTACTTAAACAAACGGCAAATATAATGCATTACCATTAAGAAACAGCAAAATAAAACATTCTGCCGAGAAAATGAAGGTAGTGGCCATAAGTGTCAACACCGCTGAATCGTGGTTACCAGGCGCCCAGCGGCCCATTGCAACTATATACATCCAAAATCATCTCCTCCTTGAAAATATGACTATTTTACTTAAACAAACGGCGAATATACTGCATTACCATTAAGAAACAGCAAAATAAAACATTCTGCCGAGATAATGAAGGTAGTGGCTATAAGTGTCAAAACCGAAGAATCGTGGTACCAGGCGCCCAGCGGCCCATTGCAACTATATACATCCAAAATCATCTCCTCCTTGAATATATGACTATTTTACTTAAACAAACGGAGAATATACTGCATTACCATTAAGAAACAGCAAAGTAAAACATTCTGCCGAGAAAATGAAGGTAGTGGCTATAAGTGTCAAAACCGCTGAATCGTGGTTACCAGGCGCCCAGCGGCCCATTGCAACTATATACATCCAAAATCATCTCCTCCTTGAAAATATGACTATTTTACTTAAACAAACGGCAAATATACTGCATTACCATTAAGAAACAGCAAAATAAAACATTCTGCCGAGAAAATGAAGGTAGTGGCTATAAGTGTCAAAACCGCTGAATCGTGGTTACCAGGCGCCCAGCGGCCCATTGCAACTATATACATCCAAAATCATCTCCTCCTTGAAAATATGACTATTTTACTTAAACAAACGGCGAATATACTGCATTACCATTAAGAAACAGCAAAATAAAACATTCTGCCTAGAAAATGAAGGTAGTGGCTATCGGTGTCAAAATCAGTGATTCGTGCGCCAGACGCCCACCGGCCCATTGCAACTATATACATCCAAAATCATCTCCTCCTTGAAAATATGACTATTTTACTTAAACAAACGGCTAATATACTGCATTACCATTAAGAAAACAGCAAAATAAAGCATTCTGCCGAGAAAACGAAGGTAGTGGCTATAAGTATCAAAACCGCTGAATCGTGGTTACCAGGTGCCCAGCGGCCCATTGCAACTATATACATCCAAAATCATCCCCTCCTTGAAAATATGACTATTTTACTGTAAACAAACGGCGAATATACTGCATTACCATTAAGATACAGCAAAATAAAACATTCTGCCGAGAAAATGAAGGTAGTGGCTATAAGTGTCAAAACCGCTGAATCGTGGTACCAGGCGCCCAGCGGCCCATTGCAACTATATACTTCCAAAGTCATCTCCTCCTTCATATTATGACTATTTTACTTAAACAAACGGCGAATATACTGCATTACAATTAAGAAACAACAAAATAAAACATTCTGCCAAGAAAATGAAGATAGTTTCTCTAAGTGTCAAAAACCGCTGAATCGTGGTTACCAGGCGCCCAGCGGCCCATTGCACATATATATATCCAAAAATCATCTCCTCCTTGAAATTATGACTATTTTACTTAAACAAACGGCGAATATACTGCATTACCATTAAGAAACAGCAAAGTAAAACATTCTGCCGAGAAAATGAAGGTAGTGGCTATCGGTATCAAAACCGGTGATTCATGCACCAGACGCCCACCGGCCCATTGCAACTATATACATCCAAAATCATCTCCTCCTTGAAATATGACTATTTTACTTAACCAAACGGCGAATATACTGCATTACCACTAAGAAACAGCAAAATAAAACATTCTGCCGAGAAAATGAAGGTAGTGGCTATAAGTGTCAAAACCGGTGAATCGCGGTACCAGGCGCCCAGCGGCCCATTGCAAATATATACATCCAAAATCATCTCCTCCTTGAAATATGACTATTTTACTTAAACAAACGGCGAATATACTGCATTACCATTAAGAAACAGCAAAATAAAACATTCTGCCGAGAAAATGAAGGTAGTGGCTATAAGTGTCAACACCGCTGAATCGTGGTTACCAGGCGCCCAGCGGCCCATTGCAACTATATACATCCAAAATCATCTCCTCCTTGAATATATGACTATTTTACCTAAACAAACGGCGAATATACTGCATTACCATTACGAAACAGCAAAATAAAACATTCTGTCGAGAAAATGAAGGTAGTGGCTATAAGTGACAAAACCGAAGAATCGTGGTACCAGGCGCCCAGCGGCCCATTGCAACTATATACATCCAAAATCATCTCCTCCTTGAATATATGACTATTTTACTTAAACAAACGGAGAATATACTGCATTACCATTAAGAAACAGCAAAGTAAAACATTCTGCCGAGAAAATGAAGGTAGTGGCTATAAGTGTCAAAACCGCTGAATCGTGGTTACCAGGCGCCCAGCGGCCCATTGCAACTATATACATCCAAAATCATCTCCTCCTTGAAAATATGACTATTTTACTTAAACAAACGGCAAATATACTGCATTACCATTAAGAAACAGCAAAATAAAAACATTCTGCCGAGAAAATGAAGGTAGTGGCTATAAGTGTCAAACCGCTGAATCGTGGTTACCAGGCGCCCAGCGGCCCATTGCAACTATATACATCCAAAATCATCTCCTCCTTGAAAATATGACTATTTTACTTAAACAAACGGCGAATATACTGCATTACCATTAAGAAACAGCAAAATAAAACATTCTGCCTAGAAAATGAAGGTAGTGGCTATCGGTGTCAAAATCAGTGATTCGTGCGCCAGACGCCCACCGGCCCATTGCAACTATATACATCCAAAATCATCTCCTCCTTGAAAATTACTTAAACAAACGGCTAATATACTGCATTACCATTAAGAAACAGCAAAATAAAGCATTCTGCCGAGAAAATGAAGGTAGTGGCTATAAGTATCAAAACCGCTGAATCGTGGTTACAAGGCGCCCAGCGGCCCATTGCAACTATATACATCCAAAATCATCTCCTCCTTGAAAATATGACTATTTTACTTAAACAAACGGCGAATATACTGCATTACCATTAAGATACAGCAAAATAAAACATTCTGCCGAGAAAATGAAGGTAGTGGCTATAAGTGTCAAAACCGCTGAATCGTGGTACCAGGCGCCCAGCGGCCCATTGCAACTATATACTTCCAAAGTCATCTCCTCCTTCATATTATGACTATTTTACTTAAACAAACGGCGAATATACTGCATTACCATTAAGAAACAACAAAATAAAACATTCTGCCAAGAAAATGAAGATAGTATATCTAAGTGTCAAAACCGCTGAATCATGGTTACCAGGCGCCCAGCGGCCCATTGCACATATATATATCCAAAATCATCTCCTCCTTGAAAATATGACTATTTTACACAAACAAACGGCGAATATACTGCATTACCATTAAGAAACAGCAAAGTAAAACATTCTGCCGAGAAAATGAAGGTAGTGGCTATCGGTATCAAAACCGGTGATTCATGCACCAGGCGCCCACCGGCCCATTGCAACTATATATATCCAAAATCATCTCCTCCTTGAAAATATGACTATTTTACTTAAACAAACGGCGAATATACTGCATTACCATTAAGAAACAGCAAAATAAAACATTCTGCCGAGAAAATGATGGTAGTGGCTATCGGTGTCAAAACCGGTGATTCGTGCACCAGACGCCCACCGGCCCATTGAAACTATATACATCCAAAATCATCTCCTCCTTCAAAATATGACAATTTTACTTAAACAAACGGCGAATATACTGCATTACCATTAAGAAACAGCAAAATAAAACATTCTGCCGAGAAAATGAAGGTAGTGGCTATCGGTGTCAAAACCGGTGATTCGTGCACCAGACGCCCACCGGCCCATTGCAATAATATACATCCAAAATCATCTCCTCCTTGAAAATATGAATATTTTACATAAACAAACGGCGAATATACTGCATTACTATTAAGAAACAGCAAAATAAAACATTCTGCCGAGAAAATGAAGGTAGTGGCTATCGGTGTCAAAACCGGTGATTCGTGCACCAGACGTCCACGGGCCCATTGCAAATATACATCCAAAATCATCTCCTCCTTGAAAATATGACTAATTTACTTAAACAAACGGCGAATATACTGCATTACCATTCAGAAACAGCAAAATAAAACAATCTGCCGACAAAATGAAGGTAGTGGCTATAAGTGTCAAAACCGCTGAATCGTGGTTACCAGGCGCCCAGCGGCCCATTGCAACTATATACATCCAAAATCATCTCCTCCTTGAAAATATGACTATTTTACTTAAACAAACGGCGAATATACTGCATTACCATTAAGAAACAGCAAAATAAAACATTCTGCCTAGAAAATGAAGGTAGTGGCTATCGGTGTCAAAATCAGTGATTCGTGCGCCAGACGCCCACCGGCCCATTGCAACTTATATACATCCAAAATCATCTCCTCCTTGAAAATATGACTATTTTACTTAAACAAACGGCTAATATACTGCATTACCATTAAGAAACAGCAAAATAAAGCATTCTGCCGAGAAAATGAAGGTAGTGGCTATAAGTATCAAAACCGCTGAATCGTGGTTACCAGGCGCCCAGCGGCCCATTGCAACTATATACCCATCCCAAAATCATCTCCTCCTTGAAAATATGACTATTTTACTTAAACAAACGGCGAATATACTGCATTACCATTAAGATACAGCAAAATAAAACATTCTGCCGAGAAAATGAAGGTAGTGGCTATAAGTGTCAAAACCGCTGAATCGTGGTACCAGGCGCCCAGCGGCCCATTGCAACTATATACTTCCAAAGTCATCTCCTCCTTCATATTATGACTATTTTACTTAAACAAACGGCGAATATACTGCATTACCATTAAGAAACAACAAAATAAAACATTCTGCCAAGAAAATGAAGATAGTTTCTCTAAGTGTCAAAACCGCTGAATCGTGGTTACCAGGCGCCCAGCGGCCCATTGCACATATATATATCCAAAATCATCTCCTCCCTGAAAATATGACTATTTTACTTAAACAAACGGCGAATATACTGCATTACCATTAAGAAACAGCAAAGTAAAACATTCTGCCGAGAAAATGAAGGTAGTGGCTATCGGTATCAAAACCGGTGATTCATGCACCAGACGCCCACCGGCCCATTGCAACTATATACATCCAAAATCATCTCCTCCTTGAAAATATGACTATTTTACTTAACCAAACGGCGAATATACTGCATTACCACTAAGAAACAGCAAAATAAAACATTCTGCCGAGAAAATGAAGGTAGTGGCTATAAGTGTCAAAACCGCTGAATCGTGGTTACCAGGCGCCCAGCGGCCCATTGCAACTATATACATCCAATATCATCTCCTCCTTGAAAATATGACTATTTTACTTAAACAAACGGCAAATATACTGCATTACCATTAAGAAACAGCAAAATAAAACATTCTGCCGAGAAAATGAAGGTAGTGGCTATAAGTGTCAAAACCGCTGAATCGTGGTTACCAGGCGCCCAGCGGCCCATTGCAACTATATACATCCAAAATCATCTCCTCCTTGAAAATATGACTATTTTACTTAAACAAACGGCGAATATACTGCATTACCATTAAGAAACAGCAAAATAAAACATTCTGCCTAGAAAATGAAGGTAGTGGCTATCGGTGTCAAAATCAGTGATTCGTGCGCCAGACGCCCACCGGCCCATTGCAACTATATACATCCAAAATCATCTCCTCCTTGAAAATATGACTATTTTACTTAAACAAACGGCTAATATGCTGCATTACCATTTAGAAACAGCAAAATAAAGCATTCTGCCGAGAAAATGAAGGTAGTGGCTATAAGTATCAAAACCGCTGAATCGTGGTTACCAGGCGCCCAGCGGCCCATTGCAACTATATACATCCAAAATCATCTCCTCCTTGAAAATATGACTATTTTACTTAAACAAACGGCGAATATACTGCATTACCATTAAGATACAGCAAAATAAAACATTCTGCCGAGAAAATGAAGGTAGTGGCTATAAGTGTCAAAACCGCTGAATCGTGGTACCAGGCGCCCAGCGGCCCATTGCAACTATATACTTCCAAAGTCATCTCCTCCTTCATATTATGACTATTTTACTTAAACAAACGGCGAATATACTGCATTACCATTAAGAAACAACAAAATAAAACATTCTGCCAAGAAAATGAAGATAGTTTCTCTAAGTGTCAAAACCGCTGAATCGTGGTTACCAGGCGCCCAGCGGCCCATTGCACATATATATATCCAAAATCATCTCCTCCTTGAAAATATGACTATTTTACTTAAACAAACGGCGAATATACTGCATTACCATTAAGAAACAGCAAAGTAAAACATTCTGCCGAGAAAATGAAGGTAGTGGCTATCGGTATCAAAACCGGTGATTCATGCACCAGACGCCCACCGGCCCATTGCAACTATATACATCCAAAATCATCTCCTCCTTGAAAATATGACTATTTTACTTAAACAAACGGCGAATATACTGCATTACCATTAAGAAACAGCAAAATAAAACATTCTGCCGAGAAAATGATGGTAGTGGCTATCGGTGTCAAAACCGGTGATTCATGCACCAGACGCCCACCGGCCCATTGAAACTATATACATCCAAAATCATCTCCTCCTTCAAAATATGACTATTTTACTTAAACAAACGGCGAATATACTGCATTACCATTAAGAAACAGCAAAATAAAACATTCTGCCGAGAAAATGAAGGTAGTGGCTCTCGGTGTCAAAACCGGTGATTCGTGCACCAGACGCCCACCGGCCCATTGCAATAATATACATCCAAAATCATCTCCTCCTTGAAAATATGAATATTTTACATAAACAAACGGCGAATATACTGCATTACTATTAAGAAACAGCAAAATAAAACATTCTGCCGAGAAAATGAAGGTAGTGGCTATCGGTGTCAAAACCGGTGATTCGTGCACCAGACGTCCACGGGCCCATTGCAAATATACATCCAAAATCATCTCCTCCTTGAAAATATGACTATTTTACTTAAACAAACGGCGAATATACTGCATTACCATTCAGAAACAGCAAAATAAAACATTCTGCCAACAAAATGATGGTAGTGGCTGTCGGTGTCAAAACCGGTGATTCGTGCACCAGGCGCCCAGCGGCCCATTGCAACTATATACATCCAAAATCATCTCCTCCTTGAAAATATGACTATTTTACTTAAACAAACGGCGAATATACTGCATTACCATTAAGAAACAGCAAAATAAAACATTCTGCCGAGAAAATGAAGGTAATGGCATTCGGTGTCAAAACCGGTGATTCGTGCACAAGACGCCTCCTGCCCATTGCAGCTATATACATCCAAAATCATCTCCTCCTTGAAAATATCACTATTTTACTTAAACAAACGGCGAATATACTGCACTACCATTAAGAAACAGCAAAATAAAACATTCTGCCGAGAAAATGAAGGTAGTGGCTTCAAGTGTCAAAACCGCTGAATCGTGGTTACCAGGCTCCCAGCGGCCCATTGCAACTATATACATCCAAAATCATCTCCTCCTTGAAAATATGACTATTTTACTTAAACAAACGGCGAATATACTGCATTACCATTAAGAAACAGCAAAATAAAACATTCTGCCGAGAAAATGAAGGTAGTGGCTATGGGTTCAAAACCGGTGATTCGTGCACCAGACGCCCACCGGCCCATTGCAACTATATACATCCAAAATCATCTCCTCCTTGAAAATATGACAATTTTACTTAAACAAACGGCGAATATACTGCATTACCATTAAGAAACAGCAAAATAAAACATTCTGCCGAGAAAATAAAGGTAGTGGCTATCGGTGTCAAAACCGGTTATTCGTGCACCAGACGCCACAGGCCCATTGCATCTATATACATCCAAAATCATCTCCTCCTTGAAATTATGACTATTTTACTTAAACAAACGGCGAATATACTGCATTACCATTAAGAAACGGCACAATAAAACATTCTGCCGAGAAAATGAAGGTAGTGGCTATAAGTGTCAAATCGCTGATTCGTGGTTACCAGGCGCCCAGCGGCCCAATGCAACTATATACATCCAAAATTATCTCCTCCTTGAAAATATGACTATTTTACTTAAACAAACGGCAAATATACTGCATTACCATTAAGAAACAGCAAAATAGAACATTCTGCCCAGAAAATGAAGGTAGTGGCTATAAGTGTCAAAACCGCTGAATCGTGGTTACCAGGCGCCCAGCGGCCCATTGCAACTATATACATCCAAAATCATCTCCTCCTTGATAATACGACAATTTTACTTAAACAAACGGCGAATATACTGCATTACCATTAAGAAACAGCAAAGTAAAACATTCTGCCAAAAAAATGAAGGTGGTGGCTATAAGTGTCAAAACCGCTGAATCGTGCACCAGACGCCTACCGGCCCATTACAAATATATACATCCAAAATCATCTCCTCCTTGAAAATATGACTATTTTACTTAAACAAACGGCGAATATACTGCATTACCATTAAGAAACAGCAAAATAAAACATTCTGCCGAGAAAATGAAGGTAGTGGCTATAAGTGTCAAAACCGGTGAATCGTGCACCAGATGCCCACCGGCCCATTGCAACTATATACATCCAAATAATCTCCTCCTCGAAAATATGACTATTTTACTTAAACAAACGGCGCATATACTGCATTACCATTGAGAAACAGCAAAATAAAACATTCTGCCGAGAAAATGAAGGTAGTGACTATCGGTGTCAAAACCGGTGATTCATGCACCAGACGCCCACCGGCCCATAGCATCTATATACATCCAAAATCATCTCCTCCTAGAAAATATGACTAATTTACTTAAATAAACGGCGAATGTACTGCATTACCATTCAGAAACAGCAAAATAAAACATTCTGCCGAGAAAATGAAAGTAGTGGCTATCGGTGTCAAACCCAGGGATTCGTGCACCAGACGCCCACCGGCCCATTGCAAATATATACATCCAAAATCATCTATCATCTCCTCCTTGAAAATATGACTATTTTACATAAACAAACGGCGAATATACTGCATTACCATTAAGAAACAGCAAAGTAAAACATTCTGCCGAGAAAATGAAGGTGGTGGCTATAAGTGTCAAAACCGCTGAATCGTGGTTACCAGGCGCCCAGCGACCCATTGCAACTATATACATCCAGAATCATCTCCTCTTTGAAAATATGACTATTTTACTTAAACTAACGGCGAATATACTGCATTACCATTAAGAAACAGCAAAATAAAACATTCTGCCGAGAAAATGAAGGTAGAGGCTATAAGGGTCAAAACCGCTGATTCGTGGTTACCAGGCGCCCAGCGGCCCATTGCAACTATATACATCCAAAATTATCTCCTCCTTGAAAATATGACTATTTTACTTAAACAAACGGCGAATATACTGCATTACCATTAAGAAACAGCAAAATAAAACATTCTGCCGAGAAAATGAAGGTAGTGGTTATAAGTGTCAAAACCGCTGAGTCATGGTTACCAGGCGCCCAGCGGCCCATTGCAACTATATACATTCCAAAATCATCTCCTCCTTGAAAATATGACTATTTTACTTAAACAAACGGCGAATATACTGCATTACCATTAAGAAACAGCAAAATAAAACATTCTGCCGAGAAAATGAAGGTAGTGGCTATAAGTGTCAAAACCCGCCGAATCGTGGTTACCAGGCGCCCAGCGGGCCCCATTACAACTATATACATCCAAAATCATCTCCTCCTTGAAAATATGACTATTTTACTTAAACATACGGCGAATATACTGCATTACCATTAAGAAACAGCAAAATAAAGCATTCTGCTGAGAAAATGAAGGTAGTGGCTATCGGTGTCAAAACCGGTGATTCGTGCACCAGAAGCCATCCGGCCCATTGCAACTATATACATCCAAAATCATCTCCTCCTTGAAAATATGACTATTTTACTTAAACAAACGGCGAAAATACTGCATTACCATTAAGAAACAGCAAAATAAAACATTCTGCTGAGAAAATGAAGGTAGTGGCTATCGGTGTCAAAACCGGTGATTCGTGCACCAGACGCCCACCGGCCCATTGCAAATATATACATCCAAAATCATCTCCTCCTTGAAAATATGACTATTTTACTTAAACAAACGGCGAATATACTGCATTACCATTAAGAAACAGCAGAATAAAACATTCTGCCGAGAAAATGAAGGTAGTGGCTATCGGTGTCAAACCCAGTGATTCGTGCACCAGATGCCCACCGGCCCATTGCAACTATATACATCCAAAATCATCTCCTCCTTGAAAATATGACTATTTTACTTAAACAAACGGCGAATATACTGCATTACCATTAAGAAACAGCAAAGTAAAACATTCTGCCGAGAAAATGAAGGTGGTGGCTATAAGTGTCAAAACCGCTGAATCGTGGTTACCAGGCGCCCAGCGGCCCATTGCAACTATATACATCCAGAATCATCTCCTCTTTGCAAATATGACTATTTTACTTAAACTAACGGCGAATACACTGCATTACCATTAAGAAACAGCAAAATAAAACATTTTGCCGAGAAAAGGATGGTAGTGGCTATAAGGGTCAAAACCGCTGATTCGTGGTTACCAGGCGCCCAGCGGCCCATTGCAACTATATACATCCAAAATAATCTCCTCCTTGAAAATATGACAATTTTACTTAAACAAACGGCGAATATACTGCATTACCATTAAGAAACAGCAAAATAAAACATTCTGCCGAGAAAATGAAGGTAGTGGCTATAAGTGTCAAAACCGCTGAATCGTGGTTACCAGGCGCCCAGCGGCCCATTGCAACTATATACATCCAAAATCATCTCCTCCTTGAAAATATGATTATTTTAGTTAAACAAACGGCGAATATACTGCATTACCATTAAGAAAACAGCAAAAATTAAACATTCTGCCGAGAAAATGAAGGTAATGGCTATAAGTGTCAAAACCGCTGAATCGTTGTTACCAGGCGCCCAGCGGCCCATTGCTACTATATACATCCAAAAACATCTCCTCCTTGAAAATATGACTATTTTACTTAAACAAACGGCGAATATACTGCATTACCCTTAAGAAACAGCAAAATAAAACATTCTGCCGAGAAAATGAAGGTAGTGGCTATAAGAGTCAAAACCGGTGATTCGTGCACCAGACGCCCACCGGCCCATTGCAACTATATACATCCAAAATCATCTCCTCCTTGAAAATATGACTATTTTACTTAAACAAACGGTGAATATACTGCATTACCATTAAGAAACAGCAAAATAAAACATTCTGCAGAGAAAATGAAGGTTGTGGCTATAAGTGTCAAAACCGCTGAATCATGGTTACCAGGCGGCCAGCGGCCCATTGCAACTATATACATCCAAAATCATCTCTTCCTTGAAAATATGACTATTTTACTTAACAAACGGCGAATATACTGCATTACCATTAAGAAACAGAAAAATAAAACATTCTGCAGAGAAAATGAAGGTAGTGTCTATCGGTGTCAAAACCGGTGATTCGTGCACCAGACGCCCAGCGGCCCATTGCAACTATATACATCCAAAATCATCTCCTCCTTGAAATATGACTATTTTACTTAAACAAACGGCGAATATACTGCATTACCATTAAGAAACAGCAAAATAAAACACTCTGCCGAGAAAATGAAGATAGTGGCTATCGGTATCAAAACCGGTGATTCGTGCACCAGACGCCCACCTGCCCATTGCAACTATATACATCCAAAATCATCTCCTCCTTGAAAATATGACCATTTTACTTAACCAAACGGCGAATATATTGCATTACCACTAAGAAACAGCAAAATAAAAACATTCTGCCAAGAAAATGAAGGTAGTGGCTATCGGTGTCAAAACCGGTGTTTCGTGCACCAGCCGCCTACTGGCCCCATTGCAACTATATACATCCAAAATCATCTCCTCCTTGAAAATATGACTATTTTACTTAAACAAACGGCGAATATACTGCACTACCATTAAGATACAGCAAAATAAAACATTCTGCCGAGAAAATAAAGGTAGTGGCTATAAGTGTCAAATCCGGTGAATCGTGGTTACCAGGCGACCCAGCGGCCCATTGCAACTATATACATCCAAAAATCATCTCCTCCTTGCAAAATATGACTATTTTACTTAAACAAACGGCGAATATACTGCATTACCATTATGAAACAGCAAAATTAAACATTCTGCCGATAAATGAACGTAGTGGCTCTAACTGTCAAAGCTGCTGAATCGTGGTTACCAAGCGCCCAGCGGCCCATTGCAACTATATACATCCAAAATCATCTCCACCTGGAAAATAAGACTATTTTACTTAAACAAACGGCGAAGATACTGCATTACCATTAAGAAACAGCAAAAGAAAACATTCTGCCAAGAAAATGAAGGTAGTGGCTATAAGTGTCAAAACCGCTGAATCGTGGTTACCAGGCGCCCAGCGGCCCATTGCAACTATATACATCCAAAATCATCTCCTCCTTGAAAATATGACTATTTTACTTAAACAAACGGCGAATATACTGCATTACCATTAAGAAACAGCAAAATAAAACATTCTGCCGAGAAAATGAATTTAGTGGCTATAAGTGTCAAAACCGCTGAATCGTGGAACCAGGCGCCCCAGCGGCCCATTGCAACTATATACATCCAAAATCATCTCCTCCTTGAAAATATGACTATTTTACTTAAAAAAACGGCGAATATACTGCATTACCATTAAGAAACAGCAAAATAAAACATTCTGCCGAGAAACTGAAGGTAGTGGCTATAAGTGTCAAAACAGCAGAATCGTGGAACCAGGCGCCAGAGGCCCATTGCAACTATATACATCCAAAATCATCTCCTCCTTGAAAATATGACTATTTTACTTAAACAAACGGCGAATATACTGCATTACCATTAAGAAACAGCAAAGTAAAACATTCTGATGAGAAAATGAAGGTAGTGGCTATAAGTGTCAAAACCGCTGAATCGTGGTTCCCAGGTGCCCAGCGGCCCATTGCAATTATATACATCCAGAATCATCTGCTCCTTGAAAATATGACTATTTTACTTAAACAAACGGTGAATATACTGCATTACCATTAAGAAACAGCAAAATAAAACATTCTGCAGAGAAAATGAAGGTTGTGGCTATAAGTGTCAAACCGCTGAATCATGGTTACCAGGCGGCCAGCGGCCCATTGCAACTATATACATCCAAAATCATCTCTTCCTTGAAAATATGACTATTTTACTTAACAAACGGCGAATATACTGCATTACCATTAAGAAACAGAAAAATAAAACATTCTGCAGAGAAAATGAAGGTAGTGTCTAATCGGTGTCAAAACCGGTGATTCGTGCACCAGACGCCCAGCGGCCCATTGCAACTATATACATCCAAAATCATCTCCTCCTTGAAAATATGACTATTTTACTTAAACAAACGGCGAATATACTGCATTACCATTAAGAAACAGCAAAATAAAACACTCTGCCGAGAAAATGAAGATAGTGGCTATCGGTATCAAAACCGGTGATTCGTGCACCAGACGCCCACCTGCCCATTGCAACTATATACATCCAAAATCATCTCCTCCTTGAAAATATGACCATTTTACTTAACCAAACGGCGAATATATTGCATTACCACTAAGAAACAGCAAAATAAAACATTCTGCCAAGAAAATGAAGGTAGTGGCTATCGGTGTCAAAAACCGGTGTTTCGTGCACCAGCCGCCTACTGGCCCATTGCAACTATATACATCCAAAATCATCTCCTCCTTGAAAATATGACTATTTTACTTAAACAAACGGCGAATATACTGCACTACCATTAAGAAAACAGCAAAATAAAACATTCTGCCGAGAAAATAAAGGTAGTGGCTATAAGTGTCAAATCCGGTGAATCGTGGTTACCAGGCGACCAGCGGCCCATTGCAACTATATACATCCAAAATCATCTCCCTCCTTGCAAAATATGACTATTTTACTTAAACAAACGGCGAATATACTGCATTACCATTATGAAACAGCAAAATTAAACATTCTGCCGAGAAAATGAAGGTAGTGGCTCTAACTGTCAAAGCTGCTGAATCGTGGTTACCAAGCGCCCAGCGGCCCATTGCAACTATATACATCCAAAATCATCTCCACCTGGAAAATAAGACTATTTTACTTAAACAAACGGCGAAGATACTGCATTACCATTAAGAAACAGGAAAAGAAAACATTCTGCCAAGAAAATGAAGGTAGTGGCTATAAGTGTCAAAACCGCTGAATCGTGGTTACCAGGGCGCCCAGCGGCCCATTGCAACTATATACATCCAAAATCATCTCCTCCTTGAAAATATGACTATTTTACTTAAACAAACGGCGAATATACTGCATTACCATTAAGAAACAGCAAAATAAAACATTCTGCCGAGAAAATGAATTTAGTGGCTATAAGTGTCAAAAACCGCTGAATCGTGGAACCAGGCGCCCAGCGGCCCATTGCAACTATATACATCCAAAATCATCTCCTCCTTGAAAATATGACTATTTTACTTAAAAAAAAACGGCGAATATACTGCATTACCATTAAGAAACAGCAAAATAAAACATTCTGCCGAGAAACTGAAGGTAGTGGCTATAAGTGTCAAAACAGCAGAATCGTGGAACCAGGCGCCAGAGGCCCATTGCAACTATATACATCCAAAATCATCTCCTCCTTGAAAATATGACTATTTTACTTAAACAAACGGCGAATATACTGCATTACCATTAAGAAACAGCAAAGTAAAACATTCTGCCGAGAAAATGAAGGTAGTGGCTATAAGTGTCAAAACCGCTGAATCGTGGTTACCAGGCGCCCAGCGGCCCCATTGCAACTATATACATCCAGAATTATCTCCTCTTTGAAAATATGACTATTTTACTTAAACAAACGGCGAATATACTGCATTACCATTAAGAAACAGCAAAATAAAACATTCTGCCGAGAAAATGAAGGTAGTGGCTACAAGGGTCAAAACCGCTGATTCGTGGTTACCAGGCGCCCAGCGGCCCATTTCAACTATATACATCCAAAATCATCTCCTCCTTGAAAATATGACTATTTTACTTAAACAAACGGCGAATATACTGCATTACCATTAAGAAACAGCAAAGTAAAACATTCTGCCGAGAAAATGAAGGTGGTGGCTATAAGTGTCAAAACCGATGAATCGTGGTTACCAGGCGCCCAGCGGCCCATTGCAACTATATACATCCAGAATCATCTCCTCTTTGAAAATATGACTATTTTCCTTAAACTAACGGCGAATATACTGCATTACCATTAAGAAACAGAAAAATAAAACATTCTGCCGAGAAAATGAAGGTAGTGTCTATCGGTGTCAAAACCGGTGATTCGTGCACCAGACGCCCAGCGGCCCATGGCAACTATATACATCCAAAATCATCTCCTCCTTGAAAATATGACTTTTTTACTTAAACAAACGGCGAATATACTGCATTACCATTAAGAAACAGCAAAATAAAACACTCTGCCGAGAAAATGAAGCTAGTGGCTATCGGTATCAAAACCGGTAATTCGTGCACCAGACGCCCACCGGCCCATTGCAACTATATACATCCAAAATCATCTCCTCCTTGAAAAATATGACCATTGTACTTAACCAAACGGCGAATATCTGCATTACCACTAAGAAACAGCAAAATAAAACATTCTGCCGAGAAAATGAAGGTAGTGGCTATAAGTGTCCAAACCGGTGAATCGCGGTACCAGGCGCCCAGCGTCCCATTGCAACTATATACATCCAAAATCATCTCCTCCTTGAAAATATGACTATTTTACTTAAACAAACGGCGAATATACTGCATTACCATTAAGAAACAGCAAAGTAAAACATTCCGCCGAGAAAATGAAGGTAGTGGCTATCGGTGTCAAAACCGGTGATTCGTGCACCAGCCGCCTACTGGCCCATTGCAACTATATACATCCAAAATCATCTCCTCCTTGAAAATATGACTATTTTACTTAAACAAACGGCGAATATACTGCATTACCATTAAGAAACAGCAAAGTAAAACAATCTGATGAGAAAATGAAGGTAGTGGCTATCGGTGTCAAAACCGGTGAATCCCGGTACCAGGCGCCCAGCGGCCCATTGCAACTGTATACATCCAGAAACATCTCCTCTTTGCAAATATGACTATTTTACTTAAACTAACGGCGAATACACTGCATTACCATTAGGAAACAGCAAAATAAAACATTTTGCCGAGAAGAGGAAGGTAGTGGCTATAAGGGTCAAAAACCGCTGATTCGTGGTTTACCAGGCGCCCAGCGGCCCATTGCAACTATATCCTTGAAAATATGACAATTTTACTTAAACAAACGGCGAATATACTGCATTACCATTAAGAAATAGCAAAATAAAACATTCTGCCGAGAAAATGAAGGTAGTGGCTATAAGTGTCAAAACCGCTGAATCGTGGTTACCAGGCGCCCGGCGGCCCATTGCAACTATATACATCCAAAATCATCTCCTCCTTGAAAATATGATTATTTTAGTTAAACAAACGGCGAATATACTGCATTACCATTACGAAACAGCAAAATAAAACATTCTGCCGAGATAATGAAGGTAGTGGCTATAAGTGTCAAAACCGGTGAATCTTGCACCAGATGCCCACCGGCCCATTGCAACTATATACATCCAAATAATCTCCTCCTCAATAATTTGACTATTTTACTTAAACAAACGCCGCATATACTGCATTACCATTGAGAAACAGCAAAATAAAACATTCTGCCGAGAAAATGAAGGTAGTGACTATCGGTGTCAAAACCGGTGATTCATGCACCAGACGCCCACCGGCCGATAGCATCTATATACATCCAAAATTATCTCCTCCTTGAAAATATGACTATTTTACTTAAACAAACGGCGAATATACTGCATTACCATTAAGAAACAGCAAAATAAAACATTCTGCCGAGAAAATGAAGGTAGTGGCTATCGGTGTCAAACCCAGTGATTCGTGCACCAGACGCCCACCGGCCCATTGCAACTATATACATCCAAAATCATCTCCTCCTTGAAAATATGACTATTTTACTTAAACAAACGGCGAATATACTGCATACCATTAAGAAACAGCAAAGTAAAACATTCTGCCGAGAAAATGAAGGTGGTGGCTATAAGTGTCAAAACCGCTGAATCGTGGTTACCAGGCGCCCAGCGGCCCATTGCAACTATATACATCCAGAATCATCTCCTCTTTGAAAATATGACTATTTTACTTATACTAACGGCGAATATACTGCATTACCATTAAGAAACAGCAAAATAAAACATTCTGCCGAGAAAATGAAGGTAATGGCTATAAGTGTCAAAACCGCTGAATCGTTGTTACCAGGCGCCCAGCGGCCCATTGCTACTATATACATCCAAAAACATCTCCTCCTTGAAAATATGACTATTTTACTTAAACAAACGGCGAATATACTGCATTACCCTTAAGAAACAGCAAAATAAAACATTCTGCCG